>CM024753.1:61173084-61468084 GCA_014218235.1 Colocasia esculenta | reverse complement strand
CATCCATGGCCGCCTACTGAAGTGTTAGCGTCCAACGATATGGACGTTGACTCACATGGACGTCCACCGATGTTGACGCCAATTGGCCCTTCGGCTAGAGCTTAAAAACATGTAGATCCATGCTTACTCCATACATATATGTACATGAAACCTATGTAGTATAATGTATACACTACTACACCATGCAAACATACAATATTTACAACTAATATACACATGCATACATAAGTACGACTAGCTAATATTGTACATAGATATCTACATATGCATATACAAGTTACACACAAACATGAATTCACATAAAATAGAATAAAATGACAAACAAATTCGAGGGCCTTACAACCTTGTTACGACTTCACTCCAGTCACTAGCCCTGCCTTCGGCATCCCCCCCCCCCCTTGTGGTTAAGGTAACGACTTCAGGTATGGCCAGCTCCCATAGTGTGACGGGTGGTGTGTACAAGGCCCGGGAACGAATTCATCGTCGTATGGCTGACCGGCGATTACTAGCAGTTCCGGCTTCATGTAGGCGAGTTACATCCTGTAATTCGAACTGAGGATGGGTTTTTAGGGTTAGCTCACCCTCGCGGGATTGCGACCCTTTGTCCCGGCCATTGTAGCACATGTGTCACCCAGGGCATAAGGGGCATGATGACTTGACGCCACCCTCACCTTCCTCTGGCTTATCACCGGCAGTGTGTTCAGGGTTCCAAACCTAATGGTGGCAACTAGACACGACGGTTGCACTCGTTGTAAGACTTAACACAATACCTTACGACACGAGCTGATGACAACCATGCACCACCTGTGTCCGCATTCCCTAAGGCACCCCTCTCTTTCAAGAGGATTCGCGGCATGTCAAGCCTTGGTAAGGTTCTTCGCTTTGCATCGAATTAAACCACATGCTCAACCGCTTGTGCGGGCCCCCGTCAATTCCTTTGAGTTTCATTCTTGCGAACGTACTCCCCAGGCGGGATACTTAACGTGTTAGCTACAACACTGCACAGGTCGATACGCACAGTGCCTAGTATCCATCGTTTACAGCTAGGACTACTGGGGTATCTAATCCCATTCGCTCCCCTAGCTTTTGTTAGGATCGGATTTTCGGTAATGGCAATTCTAGAAGGGGGGGTTGAATAGATTTTCAGCGAAAACTTAAGTAATTTAAAAATTACTTTGAAATAAAGAATCTACTCAATTAAAACCTCTCTGATCTGATGTAATGTGTGTTATCAAGATGTGAGAAACACTTTATCAAATAGTGTAAGTGTCAAATATGTGATTAACATGTGTGAACAAATTAATTAGTGTGTAGGTAAAATCCCTATGCATGCATCTAGTGCAATACAATGCAAACCACAAATCAAAGCACAATGCACAAGGGATTTTTAGATCATTCAGAGATCACATCCAGTAACTCCTACATCCACCCCTCACACAGTGAGGTGCACACTACTCAAAGAATTGAGTACAACACACACACGAGCACTCAGACTCAAACACACACACACGCTAGATCAAATTCACAGAAGATCAGATCCTCTAGCCTCGATCTGATCTACACACCACACACACAGATTTGATCTATACACAAGCTAGCATAGATCACAAAGCACACACGATCACAAACTCCATGTACTGATCTCCAATCAGTACACACACACATAGATACATGAATTGAGTTGAGAAAAGGTGTGAGTGAGGAAAGACATATCCCTTCAAATATTGATCTGATCACCACGATCACAGATCCACAATGTTTCTTCCTCAATTTTGTTGCTGCTCCTCTTCTTCTTTTTTTCCTTCTTCTTCTTCTTCTTCTTGATCGGCACTGCTCTGCTTTAGTAGCTTCTGGATTGCGATTTCTTCTTCTTCTGCTGCTGCACTTCATCCAGATCTACTCCTTCTTGAGCACACCACTTCTTTCTCTAGAGCTTGACCTTGATTCCCACATCCTCTATGTTGAAAGGCTGGTCTACAACTTTTGGAGACTGAGCAAGGCACTGGAGAGACCCCTTTTTGCCGCCAAAAACCTTTTTTGGGAGTTGTATGGGCTGGGTTGCCTTTGGAGTATGGGGATCATGGGCATTTATAGTCTCATGTGTCCATGTGGACCCTTGGAGTGCATGGGCACAAATATCTAGGTCAATTCCCTTGATTCCTAAGCAACCACGTGTCCAGAAAAATTCAGATCTAGAAAAATATCCGAGGTGTGTCGACACACTTTGCACTGTGTCGACACACTATCCACTGGTTGCAGAATAAGCTTCTAGGAGGGACAGTGTGTTCTACACACAAGCATCCTATGTCGACACTACTGGCTACTGGCTTCAGAACAGGCTTGTGGGAGGGACAGTGAGTGTCGACACACAAGCATCCTGTGTCGACACCACTGGCTATTGGCTTTTGACTGTTTCTTGAATTCATACACTGTGTCGACACAACATCCACATGTGTCGACACCACTGACTCTTTTATGCTCTGACTACTTGCTGGATACATGGGATGTGTTGACACACAATGAACTTGTGTCGACACAACTTTGACAAAATTATGTGAACCTGTATATATGAAGTGTGAACCATCAAAACATGTTATTATCAGTAAAATATGAAATATTAAGCATCAAAAATATGTTGTTTAGTCATTATTATAATATGTGCAATATGTCATCATCAAAATCAAATCAAAATCAAAGTATGAGTGTTTGGACATCATCCACAACCAAATGTTGTAGTCATCATTAAAATCAAAGTATGAGTGTGTAGACATCATCAACATGAAGGTTTTTAGTCATTATCCAAATGAATACACAACTCAACAATCTTCCACATATATACAATATGACATTAAATTGTGTACAAAATGTCATCATCAAAACACAAATGTCATCAATAAAACACAAATATGTTTGAAGTTGTATGCTTAACATGATTGACCAGAATTATGTCATCATCAAAAATAGATTAAAGCAATGATCAAGTCAGTGAGTATGGTTATTTAAATAACCATAACTCAACATTCTCCCCCTTTTTGATGATGACAAAATATACATTCATATTTCTCCCCTTTTTGACAACATCAAAAAGATGAAGAGAAACATATAAATGTCAAGAAAGCACAATGGTTATGCACAACATTTGTTGAGATGAATAATCATGAAGTTTGCAATCATGGACAACAAGGATAGCATGGATTGTTTTCATTCAAAAATTGCAATCATTACAGAAGCTTGCCGTTGCAATCATGTTGTTCCCCTCAAATTCTCCCCCCCCCCTTTTTTTTGTAATAACAACAAAATGACTCTCTCTCCCCTTTAATCAACAACATGTATAGTCACCCTCTTTGGTATAACACTCTCCCCCTATGATGGTGTCAATGAAATAAGTAGGAAAAAGTGATACCAAAGAACATCAATGGATGGAGATCAAAGTATGACTGACATGTAAGCAAGGGGTGGAATTGAGAGATGAAAGATCATAAATGATCAGAATCAATAAGATCTTTGATATTAAAACATGAGAGAAAAATTATTGTGTCTTTGGATTGTGCAACAAAGTTTAATAACAACGACACATTCAATCACAACATATGTCAAAGTTTTAATAACCTGAATACATTTAAAAAGATGAAGCAAATGTGATGAAAGTGACCTATATGAGTTCACGAAAGTGTTTATCACATGAGTTTAGTAGCTAAACATTTAACATAATGTAGAATAATAACTCTAAACCCAATTAACATGAACTTCATCTAGGTCAATGTAAATGCTGTTCTTTTTCTACTTTTTATATTTTTCTTTTATTTTGAGAGAGAATACAAGAGCAAATTGGTCAAATCACACCTTTCAGTGCAAAATGTCACATTTATCCAATGCAAGACCTCCTAATTACTCAGTGGTTTAATCGTCATTACCTTATACAGAGTTGAAACAACTTGTTTGTCACCTTTTGACGCGAGCCAAAACACTTGATTAGGTGAAATGAACCCGGTTACTCAGTGATAAAATGAAGTTTTCATTGCTCTGTTTGTATCTCTCTATTTTTCTGAACACATTCTGTTTGAAAATTTTAAGAACAGAATTACATTAATTAGAGTAGACATGATCATGAGTGTAGAGAGATTATTCTTAACATGTGTTAAGGATAAAGCTTCAAAACATACACATGCTAAACACTAAAGCTACTCATGTGCCTACAAGTGTTTTGCAACTCAGTTTAAATGAGTTCAGTATTAAAAATTGGCATAAACTTGTTCTTAGATTGTATCTTTAAGACTAAACTGAGTGCACAATTATTTTAGTCTTTATGTATGAAATCTCTCATATAGGAATATCATAAAGACTCATTTATCCTGATGCAAGACTTGAATAAAAGGTATGAAATGTCAAGAAGAGTGAATCAGAAAATAAATGGAAACTGATTTTCAAGCATGAGTTTGAGTGGATGTTATCATGATGACTTATGAAAGAATCTGCTCCCCCAGAGTATGTGAAGATTTCAAAAAGATAGATGATGATGTGTCAACACAAAATCCTTAGTGTGTCGACACAAGAGCAATAAATCTCAAGAATAGAGCAACAGTGAACAACTAGTGTCGACATATGAGTAATTATGTGTCGACCTGATCATGATAAAAAGCAACAGGTGTCGACACAAGAGAAGATGTGTGTCGACCTGAGTATGATCAAAGTCATTTTTTATGGATTTTTCAATGGTTTAACAAACTGAATGAGAGTTGTCAATAAATCAGATATGAAAGAATATTTCTTCAGCATTTCACTCAAAAATTCTTTTGACTCACTCTCCCATAAGATATGCATGATATGAAATGATTATTTAAGCAATTCAGATATGTTCATTCCAAGCAGTTTGCACAGAATGAATATGAACATGATCAAGTATACATCAACAGACAATTTATTGAAAGAGAGAAGTTTTTCAAAGACTTAAAATAATGTTTTTGAGATTTTCATTTTGCATGATGACCTTTATGTAGGACAAGACTATTGATACTTGGCGGAGAATTTTTCTCACGCATGATGATAGTTTCTAGACAAGCCTAACTTGTCCTTTCATATTTCACCATTTAATATACCACATAGTCAATACAAAAAAAAGGTCCATTATTCTTTAGTTTTAGCATAAAATTCATTACATTTTCAAGAATATTTTTGCAATTTTTCAAATTTACTCTCCCTTAATATGTGCATGGAATGAAAAAGCTAGCAAACAATTCACACATGATTATGCACACAATTAGCTTTAAGCATAACATGACTTCTGGTACTTGGCGAAGTAATTTACCCATGCATACTGATAGCTTCCAAACAAGCATAACTTAATTTTCCATATGTCATCATTTGATATACCAAGAAGTCAAAGCAAATGATATACACCAGGAGTCATGGGCATAATCAAACAAGTATGATAACACAAACATGATTCCAATTGTTAAGACACAAAGTTATTGTTGGGAGCAACATCAGAACACACTCTTCATTATTCAGATAAGACTCTAAGAATTTTCTTTAACTTAAGCAGTTCAATCTAGAAATGATATGAGTTTTACCTGAACAATCTTCATTTAGATTTTACCTGTGATTTCTAATTTTTCTTGCCTTGCATAGCTATTATCTTGATTTCAGATGGCGGTAGCCGTCGTGTTAGGTGTCGATACCACGGTCCACGAACGCACAGTGTACACCTGCTCCGGCGGTGGAACGTCGTTCCGGCGGGCGACAGTCGTCAGTGTTTCCAAGTTGTTTGTCCCCATGCATGCTAGAGACGACGAAGTCGATCATGGATTCGAAGGAGGTGGCGCAGAAAATCCTCTCCTCAGCGTTAACTGGTTCCTCGCATTTGTGGATCGTTGCCTCCATCATCTTGGCCATGGGAGAACCCGGCTGGATGCCGAAATGCCTAAAGATCTCCACGATCTCCTTGGAAGAGAAGGGGATGTTGTCTGCTTCCTCACGGTGTAGGAACCTGTCACCGGACAAGCCTCTGTTGTAGACCATGACCAACCCGGCACCCACATGTAGGTCCTTCTCGAGGATGTAGTTGCTGGCATTGACGTTGCCGATGATCACTTGATCATGGTGAGCGGCACCACCGATGCTCACCTTTTTGGAGGAATACGATGCAAGCGGTTTCCCATAACCAACATCTGGTTTCTTATTTTTAGCGTACTCAAAGTAAAATGAGACAGATTTGTCAGGCAAATCCACGGTGACTGGTTTTCCATTGAATCCGAGGACAATATCAGATTGTGGTGTGTTTCCGGTAGCTCCATCACTGTTGTCTGGGTGCAGCAAGACTGGTTCAGTGTCATCTCTATGGCTTTCAGCCACGGTGGGCACAACACTCGGCTCATCTATAAAATAAGAAATTATGTCAAAAAGTGGGTTTCTATGCGCAAAACTCAGGACCCTCCGAGGACCGGACTCCGTCGGTGTGAAAATTTTTTTTGTGCTAAATGTTTTTTTTTCCTACGTATATATATATTTAAATTTCAATTTGAATTATTCTGTGAAACATAGTGAGTCTCCCCTATACTCCCTCTCAGATTAATAGAGTCACATCCTTGTATTGAGGGATCTGGACTCCTATGTGGAATGGATGTACGTAATACTTCCTAGAAGAAAGTACTTTCAAGCAAGCATATATATAATATCCTTTGAACATTATTTTAAGTATGCACTAGCGTCGAAATTAGAATGGTCAATAAAATTTAATGTTTACTGCAGAGACTATAAAAAACATTTTAACTTAGACCATATCTAAACACAGTGAAGAGAGTACGAAATTTAAAATTTGAACGTGCGCTAAGAAAAACAGAGAAACATATGCATATCCTTGCCATCTCTCAAAGTGACCAAACACCTTTTGATTTTGACCTCCCGCGACCACCCATCCCTTCATGGCCATTGGTCGGCCACACCGCAGTACGTACCGTGGACCTTTGACATAACTTAACTTTTTTCCTACTTTCTTAAAATTTTTATAATTAAAATCTAATTACGAACTGGATCAAACAACTCATGTCTAGAGAATTCAGTCCGGTCATGACGAGATTTTTAGCAAGTAAAAGGATTACATGTAGGTGTTTTTCACCGAGAGTAGCCCTATCATCACGATTTCTTCATTTTCCGTCAAAGCACATGTTACATTGTGGTCTTATGTGTAACAATAGAGGTATATGAAAGGTTTCGAACAGAGCGCAGCGGAAACGCGATTCCCTCAGGTAGATATCGTTGTCGGCGGTCGGAATCGAACAGAGACGGAGAACCTGCGCGTAGGAAGATCTGATCTTTACCTTTGCGGGGTTGCGAAACTCCCGAATCCGGGGAGGAAGTGGCGCTGGAGGCGCTGGTGCTTCAAGCCGTTCAAGTGTCCGGCCTCTAGACGTATCCACGCGAGCTCCGGACGCAGACGGGATCTCCTCGGTCTCCACGCATCTCCCGGATCTCAGCCCCACCATGTGCCAGGAGAGAGAAGAGGTGGGGGCGCCCAGGGAGAGAGAGAGGAGGTGGCGGCCAGGGAGAGAGCCTGGAGCTTCGCCCATGATTTAACTCTCAGCGTATATTTATAGACACCGCGATTTTTCATAAAAACTCAGTCATTGTCTATAAAGAACACCTTGCCCAGTCTGCTCGGAACTCTTATGTGTGTGACCCTCTAGGCCCAACTGCTAGTCTAGTTTTCAGCCCATTAATCTCAATAACTCTTTATTGACTTATGGTAATTAATTAACATCTCATATTAATTAATTACACAATCAATTATCGTCTCACGATAATTGACCGGGCTTCTAATCAAGTTGGGTGCCAAGCAACACCACTTGATCCTGGAAAGCATTGGGGTTCAACAACCCATTCAAGGAACCTTTTGTATCATCAGTTACCACGTGACTATAATCCTTCGCTCTCACTTAGGGTATGGTCAACTGTCAAACCCTAAATTACACACTCACTCGGTTTAGATGCCGCATAAGTATATCAGAAAACTCCTTTTCTGATAAGTAGTCTTGCCCTGGCCAGGGACTATCAGGCATCCTTCCGTAGAGCATTCACTCTCCTATTACCGAGAGCGAGCGATCCCATATTGACCACATAATCACCTTCGAAGGTATTCCGCTAGATCCGAGCACTTAAATAATTAAGACCCCATGGCTAGAGATCTATAAGTTAAGGTCAAAATCTAGAAGTCCACCGACAAGGTGTCCTTGATGTCTCAGGTCTAAGGACCAATCACGCCACTGTGACAATTAATCTAGCTGGTTGACAGTTAGGTAATATTACCATCCAGCGATTCATAATGGATCAGTTCAGTGAACTCATTCTCCAATGAGCACCTACAGATTCACCTTAGTGTCTCCACACAAGTGACTATGAGACCAGTCACCCTCATCATATGAGCAGGTGCAACCTGTACTAGTCTAACCGGATATCCGATGTCCTTCTCGAATATCCTCCGACTAGGAACAATGAAGAATATACATTTGAAGGATATTAATCTCATTGTTATGATCTTATCATAATTAATATCCATTGCGTATATTCATGGACTTCATAATGAAACGATAAACGAATTACACATAATGAATATAAAAGCCTTATTATTATTATCAAAGAACAAGATTGTACAAGTTATGATTGGCTTGAGGACATCCATAACTAACAATCTCCCACTTGGACTAAAGCCAATCACCTTTAAGCCTTAAACCCATAGACTCTAGGTGGCGCTCAAACACAATTTGAGTCAGAGGCTTTGTCATTGGATCTGCAATGTTGTCGACTGAAGGAACTCTTTCCACCAGTACAACTCCTCTAGTGATAATCTCTCTGATCAGGTGAAATTGCCTCATAATGTGCTTCGACTTCTGATGAGACCGCGGCTCTTTCACTTGTGCAATGGCCCCATTGTTGTCACACAGCAATGAGATCAGATCAGAGTCACCCGGCACCACACCAAGGTCGGTGATGAATTTCTTCATCCACACTGCCTCCTTGGCGGCTTCAGCTGCAGTAATGTACTCAGCTTCTGTCGTCGAGTCTGCAGTGGTTTCTTGCTTGGAACTCTTCCAGCTCACTGCACCTCCGTTTAAGGTGAACACAAACCCATATGTAGACTTGCTATCATCTGGATTTGACTGGAAACTTGAGTCAGTATATGCCCGAAGTTTCAAGTCCCCTCCTCCATAAACCAGAAATATATCCTTAGTCCTTCTCAAGTACTTAAGGATACATTCACTTCCATCCAGTGTGTTTAACCTGGATTTGCCTAATATCTGCTCGTAACACTTAGAGCAAATGCTACATCAGGCCTTGTACATAGCATGGCATACATGATAGACCTTATATCCGAAGCATAGGGGACTCTATCCATGACTGCCCTCTCTTCAGGAGTCTTAGGAGACTGCTCCTTAGAGAGATTAATCCCATGTCTCATTGGTATGAGACCTCTCTTGGAATTTTCCATGCCAAACCTTTTGACAATGGTATCTATGTACATGGATTGGGTCAAGCCAAGCATCCTCTTAGATCTATCTCTAAAGATACGTATTCCCAATACGTAGGATGCTTCTCCCAAATCCTTCATGGAGAAGTTCTTTGACAACCAAACCTTTACTGATGATAACATCCCTACATCGTTCCCAATGAGTAAGATGTCATCAACGTAATGTATGAGAAAAGTGATAGCACTCCCACTGATTTTCTTATACACACATGGTTCATCTTCATTCTTAATGAAGTCATAAGATTTGATAGCCTCATCAAACCTTATGTTCCATCTACGAGAAGCTTTCTTCAATCCATAGATGGACCTTTGAAGCTTGCATACTTTATCTGGACACTCTTTGGATGTAAAACCCTCAGGCTGTATCATATACACTTCTTCCTCAATGTTTCCATTGAGGAAAGTAGTTTTCACATCCATCTACTAGATCTCGTAGTCAAAGTATGCAGCAATGGCGAGAAGAATTCTGATCGACTTTATCATGGCAACTGGTGAGAAAGTTTCGTCATAGTCAATTTCATGCCTTTGACGATACCCCTTTGCCACCAACCTTGCTTTATAAGTGTCAATCTATGCATTTGCACCGATCTTTCTCTTAAAGATCCACTTACACCCAATAGGTACAATACCTTCAGGCAAGTCTACCAAGTTCCAAACTTGGTTGGTGTACATGGACTGCATCTCAGAATTCATGGCATCTCGCCATTTCCCTGACTGAGGACTATCAACAGCCTCTTGGTAGGCCTTTGGATCATCATCCTCATTATAAGATATGCCTTCACTGATATGTCCAACATATCTTTTAGGCTGTCTAGGTACTCTACCAGACCTACGCTGAATGTGTGTATATTTCTGAACAGATTCCGGAACCGATGTTTCAACTGGTGGACTTTGCACAGTTTGTGGATCTAGAACCTCTTCTAGATCTACCTTACTCCCACTATCCTCTTGGGTAAGGAACTCCTCTTCCAAGAAGACAGCTCTCCTAGCGACAAACACTCTTTGTTCACCAGGATGGTAAAAGTAGTACCCAAACGTTTCTTTTGGGTATCCAACAAACCTGCACTTATCGGTTCTGGATTCCAGTTTATCTGGGTCGTGTCTCTTCACGTCGGCAAAACAGCCCCAGATTTAACATGTTTAAAATTAGGCTTTTACCCTTCCATATCTCATATGGAGTAGAAGACATAGATTTACTGGGAATCCTGTTCAGTAGATATGCCGCTGACTCTAGTGCATATCCCCATAGGGAAACTGGTAACTGTGAACGGCTCATCATGGATCGTACCATGTCCAACAAGGTGCGATTTCTCCTTTCCGATACACCATTCATCTGTGGTGTATAAGGAGGAGTCCATTGAGAAATGATACCATTATCCTTTAAGAATTGTGTGAACTCTGTACTCAAGTATTCACCTCCTCGGTCTGACCGTAGGATTTTAATACTTTTTTCAGTTTGCTTCTCAACTTCATTCTTAAATTCTTGGAACTTCCCAAAAGCTTCAGATTTGTACTTCATTAAGTAAACAAATCCGAACCTTGAGTAGTCATCTGTCAATGTAATGAAGTATGAGTAGCCACCCTTGGCTTGGGTAGACATTGGACCACATATATCCGGTTAGACTACGTCCGTCGGAAATAGCGCATTTTCTTGTAGTGTCAGGTCTAAGGACCAATCACGCCACTGTGACAATGAATCTAGCTGGTTGACAGTTAGGTAATATTACCATCCAGCGATTCATAATGGATCAGTTCAGTGAACTCATTCTTCAATGAGCACCTACATATTCACCTTAGTGTCTCCACACAAGTGACTATGAGACCAGTCACCCTCATCATATGAGCAGGTGCAACCTGTACTAGTCTAACCGGATATCCGATGTCCTTCTCGAATATCCTCCGACTAGGAACAATTAAGAATATACGTTTAAAGAATATTAATCTCATTGTTATGATCTCATGATAATTAATATCCATTGCGTATATTCATGGACTTCATAATGAAACGATAAACGAATTACACATAATGAATATAAAAGCCTTATTATTATTATCAAAGAAAAAGATTGTACAAGTTATGATTGGCTTGAGGACATCCATAACGAACAGTATATACGTAAAAGCAAATTAAATAAGTACTAGTTGCCCCAATATGGTAATAACAGAGGTGTATATGCAAAAAATCCTAAAGAAAAAGAAGTTATATAAAAGTGAGACATAAATTAATGAAAAATAAGGTTGAAATAGAACACTTATCATTAATCCTAAGCTTCCGGAAAAGTAATAAAATGTATTTCACTTAATTATTGTCGCAATATATTACAAGGTTACCTTATGATCTAATAAGTGCATATCAGGAATATTTTCTTTAAAAGGTGATTAAAATAAATTGTTATTGCAAATATTGAAAAGTGGTTGAGAAATTAACTATCATCATTCAATCACTAGTGCTCTTAAATTTCTTGATGAAAGGAACTGTTAATTGTATCTACAACCAACGAGATTGATTAGGAGGGTCCCTGAGAGTGATTTCGTAGAACAAGCCGAAACAAGGGTGGTACATTAGCGGTGGAGAGAGCGAGGGAGAGATACAGAGAGAGACTAGTTGATCTTGTGCACCAATTTAAGAGTCCAAAACTTACATGATTTTGGTTGAAAATTTCTCTTCTACCTCTTTTTTTCCTCATTAGTATTTTTTTAAGCATATGTTGGGAATTCTACTCTCCTACTATCTCTCTCCTGACCATATTACATGGCCATCGAGAATAGTTGGGAGCACAAGCAAGATCAATGTGTTCTCAAATGAGAGATGGAGTGCCCCCCTCCTGCGCATAAAGCATGGAGCAAGCTACGCTATCGATGTTAATCTCTACGGGAGATGGGGCATACTAAGTAGGTGGTCAAGGCATCACCTAGCATAGTAGAAACATGTTGGATGGCCAATAGGGCTTTACCATAACGTCACAAGGCATGTGTAGTTGTAGACATGGTCATCCTTTTAACATTGTAGGGGTAGGCCTTACTATGATTTAGGAGGCCTAAGACTCAACATTGGTGATTGGAGGGTCATCTAGGGATGCCAAGCTTGGGGGGCCACTTTCACCTACTTAATTTCAGCTAATTATCAATGACCTTTGGAGCCGAGGAGATTGGGTTCTAGTAGATCAGATCTGCACCTTTCATTTTGCTTGGGTCACTACTAAGAAATTGGGCTATGGTTAGGTGCAATCCCCATTCTCTCACCTTGATGGGTCAGGTGAGTGGATTTAATAGACGAGGCCAAATTTATCCCTCCATAGTTATAATTTTCTAACTCATAATATACAATGAAAGGATCTAATATATACATCTATACATAATGGATCTTTATATTTTCATTAAGGATGGAGCCAAATGGATAAAATATTATTTTTCTGCTTTAAAACATTTTAATCTTATTTTCACACATCCATGGCTCAATATATGCATTGCATTCTCCAATTTTTTTTGGAATATATGGCTTTATCTTAATTCTTCTATATGCAACGACATATAAATGGTCGTTGGGATTATGACTTTAGGTGTTGCAAATATTCCCTATTTTTTAGAAACTATTTCCCATCTATATATCTCGTAGGACCCATAAAATATTTCCCACTCTCTCTCTCTCCTTATATAGGCAGTGGACTCTATGAATAACATTTGGACTGAGATCAAATGGTTGTCATTATTGAAAAAGAAATTTTTATTGCAAGACACATCTTGCAATAATTGATATGGATTACTTGAAAAAGAAGTCTATTAATTGAGAGAAAAAAAAGAGAGAAAGGCCTTGTCAAAGCGACATCTAAAATAATTGCTTTCCAAATGCAACTCGAAAAGATAGATTTTTGATTTCATTATGACATGGGTATATAGATAAATATAACAATTTAGAGGAGTATATGTAGTGGCACGGCCATATCCTGTCATACCATGGGCAAGGCGAGTCCCTACCATGGCCAATTGACTCCAACTTGTTTTATTCTTTATTTATTTATTTTATTATTTTTCTATTTGTATTGTCTAAATTGAAGCGTATAAATAAAGCACGTTTCGATCCCGGGGAAAAATCAGCAATAGTATAGGCCAACTTTGATCTTGTATTTATTTATGCTGAAGATGCATATATATGATATACTTTCTTATATACACACCTTCAACTTCTGAGGAGAAAGTATTATTACGAAGTTAATTAGATCACGACCAATCTATATACATGCCAGCTGGTTATACATGCAAATCCATAGTGTATATATATCAGAAAGTGTGCTTGGGTCAAAACCAGGAATCCGGCGAAGGAACCCACCGATCAGATGACAAAACTAGAGAATCCTGATGGGAACAAACTAGAAGTAAACTAGCTAGAGAAAGCAATCAGAAAGGTGCCCAATTTGACGAAACAAGCTCGGAGAAAGGAAAGTTCAAACCAAAGAACAGCTCGTGAAACCGACGACGAAACGAAGCCTTTAATACACCTTTTATATGCTACCATGAACTAGGGGAAGTAATCAGAAAGGTGCCCACGAACTCACAAAGAAACAAGCGCGGAGAAAGCAAAGTTCAAACCAGAGAACCCCTAATGAAATTGGCGTTGAAAAGAAGCCTTTAATACACGTCTTATATGCTAGATAAAAGTACACATTAATGTTCATCAAGAGAGAGAGAGAGAGATGATCCCGGATAGCCGAGGGCATAAGGGTACGTATCATGCAACATGAGGTTCCAGTCATCTTGAACGGTCAGTGAGCCATGGCACACGGAGAATGCAAGCTGCAGAACCATTATATTAGTATCAGTAACTGCACTGTGGATGCCATGCTTACTGAATTCAAGAAATTGAAACACCTACGACTGCATATATATATTGAATAAGGAAATCTTGTTCCCTTTCGGGAAGATTACCGTAAGGAGAACGGAGATGGAGAAAAGGGATAGAGAACACATAGCTAATGAGGGGTGAAAGGATCCTAGAGAAAACGGCTTTTGGTGGGCTGAGGGGGAGGGGGAAGAGGGATTGGTATTTATAGTGGGAAGGTTGGGTTGGGGTGCTATTGGGATGCCGATTTTACGACATTTTATAGAAAAGAAAATGACCCACCAACAAAGGATCTGTTTAGGAATTTGATTAGCTAAAATTGTATATAAAAGTTGAGAAAGTTGAAGAAGGAACAAACCATGAGACACAAGAATAGGGAGGCATGCATACCTACCGAAAGGACAATCCATGAGACACCAGAATAGGGAGGCATACCTACCCAAGGGACAAATGGTCTCAGCCTCGGTTACTTTGTTGATGTTATTTTCTTACTGCTTCAATATGACTAGTCACTCTCTCACGGTGCCCCCACAATTATCACCTCTTTCATCGAGCATTCACGAGATAATCATGAGAAAACAGCTCCGCACAATGAACATGTACAAGGGATCTATCCAAATAGAGTGTTTCATTAATATATAACACTACAAGAAAAATCATTATTAGCGAGGTAAAGACGTCCGTCCTTAATCTGTCGCTATTCAGCGACGCATCAGCGACAGAAGAATTTGCTCGCAAATTTCCGTAGCTACTCACCGTCCAATTTCCGATGACGTTTTTCGGCCTTCGAAGCGTTCCTAATTAGCTGCGATATGTTGCGACGGAAAGTTTTTGTCGCTAATCCATCGCTGATGGGTGGCGGACTGGCAACACCCCTTCCGTTCGCTAATCAATGGTGGAATTTGTTAGTCTCTAATTGGCGACAGAAGTTTCCATCGCTGTTCAGAGACACAAATCTCCCTTCCCAACTTATGCTTAACTAACCGATGTTGTTAACTATTAGTTATATTATTTATTAGTAGTTTAGTTATATTATAGATATAGTTATCTATATTTATTATATATAGTTTATATATTATTTTAAAAAATAAATAAGACAAATACAAATTCATTAGTTACACTTTTAGTTTATTGAATATATGTGTACATTATATGTTATTTTTACTTATTTTTTATTAACCATTGTTGCTAATTATTACTTATTTTATTTATATTCTGGTAGTTTAGCTATATTATATATACAATTATTTGAATTATTCAAATAAATATATTATATATTATATATAATTATTATATAAAATAAAATAAAACAAAGACAAATATATAAAAAAATATAAATTTATAAGTTACATTTTTTGTTTAGTTGATATATATATATATATTATACACATTGTATTTGCATATTTGTAAATGTATTATATTTGTTTAGTGAATATAATTATATGATAAAATATTATGTTTAAAAATATTATATTTTATTTATTATATAATCAAAATAGTAATAATTAACTTTTATATTTCATATGATGATATATTATATTATACTCATTTAATATTATGTAGCTCATCGATTAGATTAGATTGAGAGCGAATCTGACAGACAGTTTTTTTATTATGATGAAATCCAACGGTTGGATTTTGATTGACAATATGTTCAATGGTTAGATCTTGATCAGATTTAGATTGAGAGCGAATTCGACTGTCAAACTCTGATCAAACTTAAATCTAACGATCATGATTTATGTCTATAACAAATCCAATGTGCAAATCGTGATTAGATTGTTATAGATTGGCAACAAATCTAACTGATTAGATATATATATAGATCGAAAGTGAATTCAAAGGTCGGATCTTTGATCAAATGAAAATCGATAGTGAATCCAACTGTCACATTTGTTCAAACTTAAATCCAACGATTAGGATTTGGATCGAGAGCAAATCCAATGTTGGGATCTTGATCATATTATTTTAAGTTGGTAACAAACCCAACTGATCAAATATATATAGATCGAGAGCGAATCTAATGATCGAATTTTAGATTGAATGAAATTCAATAGTTATATTTTGATTGATAGTAAATTCATTGGTTTGATCTTGACCAAATATAGATTGTGAGTAAACAACCATCATGTGACGCCCCGATTACTGCAGCGGGGGTTTAGTTTTTCAGAGATTGGGTATCTTTTGACTTTATTTATTTATATATAATTTATGTATCTATGTATATTTATCTATCTATGTATATCTATATCTATATATATAATATCTATATCTATATAAATATATATATGCATATACATTTATATATTATATTTATCTATGTATATATATATATATGTGATAGATAATTAATATTAATAAATTTGATTTATAAATTAATATTTTAAATATAACTTGGAAGATCTTACTATTTTAAATCCGCCCCCTCCTCCTTCCCCTCGTCGCCCTACCGAGTGCTTCTTTCCCCCTCCACCCCCTTGTGTGGCGGAGGAGGGCCTTGACGCTGCGGGCGGTGGTGCCCACTCCCACCACCTCGCCGCCCGGCGGTGGCCCCGTAGAGGTGGAGGGTTCGCTGCCGTCCTTTAAGCACTGCTTCTCCAAGCGCGCCGACGGGTTCCTCTATTGCGAGGGGGTCCGGGTGCAGGATGTGATGGACGCTGTGGAGAAGTGGCCGTTCTACCTCTACAGCAAGGACCAGATCACGTGCAACTTCGAGACGTATAGGGAGGCGTTGGAGGGGTTGAAGTCCGTCATCGGTTACGCGATCAAGGCCAACAACAACCTGAAGATACTGGAGCACCTGAGGCAGCTGCGTTGCGGAGCTGTGCTCGTCAGCGGAAATGAGCTGGGGCTGGCGCTCCGCGCTGGGTTCGACCCGACCAAGTGAGGCGTGCAAATGCACACAATATTTCTCTTTCTCTTAAGGGTTCAAAATGTGCAACTTTAGTTAGTCTCTTTCGTGTTTCATATTAAAATTAGTGTTATATTGTATATTTTATTCTGTAAATGACAATGAAGCGAGCAATGCATGGTTCTTTGTAGAAGAAGTGTATGAAGTCTGTTGCATATTGTTAACATTGGCCGAGCTAATTTTCTTCATTTTGTATCATTTTGGGAAGATTGTGAATGATAAATTTAGAATTTGCTTTTCATTTAAATTCATTCTCGTGGACAACTAAACATTTCATTTTTTAGTTTCTTTTTTACGTCTTTTTCGGATTATTTCCATTCCCTGCTTTTGGTATTTTGTACCATGCCTTTTGATTTCAGTGAATCGTGGCCAATTTCTGGTTATCTTCCAAAAACTGAAGATATTGTAAGTCTTGATAATGTATTTTAATTAGTTGTGCATTCTTTCTTGTAATGATCACATTATACCGTGTTCCTCTGAATTAACATACACTACAAAAAATTAGGTCTATATCCACAAATTTTACCTGCGACATAGTAATACATAAGGACAAACAAGAATTACATACGCTAAAAACATCCATTGTAAAGTTACACATACAGTTATTTTAACCGTGTGTATACATATACATATAATTACAGTTTTACATAATAATGTGTAAAAATAGTTATTTTAGTTACAATTTGTTTACCAAAAAAATATAAGAAAAAATTAGAATATACTTATGAAAATTTTAAAATATATATATTAGTCCATTCATAACATCTGAAAACAAAAAGAACCATTGCTTTAGTTCTGGCGGCATTGCTTTTCATTTCCAACGGGAAATGAAAAAAGACTGGATTTAGGGGTTTCCCTTGTGTGGGATATCCTTTCCACCATCATCTCCAAACCCACTGTCGTTCTCCAACCCTCGGGCACCACCATCGTCGTGCACTCCTTGGCTGTCGGCGGCTGCCCCTGCTTCACAGGGGAGGAGGAACCACACCTAAGGCCACTAGCAACCACCAGCCGCGGCGTGGTGGTCTCTCGGGTGGGGGTGGTCTGGGATATGTTTGTCGAGATGGGGCTGCTATTCCACCACCTGCAGGAGGTCGACCATCACGATCGCCTTTTGCTAGAGGAGGAGCTCTTCTGTCGCATCCAGTCCAGTGATGGATTCTTCCTCCCGTGCGGCAGTTCCACGGTAACCCTCCATTTTTGCTCCTCCCGATCCCTCACCTTCCCTCCTCCACATTCCACCCCCCCCCCCCCCCAACCCACCCAAATGACTTCCTCTATTTCTTTTCTCCAGTCTGGTGCTTTGCTCTAAAACGGACTGGAAGAGGGAATAGAGAAGAAAGGAAGTGCTTCTCGCCTGTGACAATGGCGTAGAGATTCTCGTAGTGGTCTTTGCACGCACTGGGCGTAGGCCGAGGCGAAGAAGCGGTGATCTGGGTCGTCGCTGCTGGGAGCGGACCAAGGGCGTCGGTGTGACTGTCAGGGGTGAGATGGAGGGTCGTGGGGTTGTAGGCGCCGAAGGTGGAAACAAGGTAGGAATCACTGGCCCAAAGGGAGCGGACTTCCACAGCCACTTAGCTAGTAGTGAATTTGATTTGGAAAATATGGTAACTGCAGCAAGACATGCGGGGAAGAAGGTCTGGATATTGCTTCGCATAAATCCAGATGTGGATCCCCAGGTTTGTGTGCAATATCTTGAACTGATGCAACTACTTCTGTTTTTTATTTTAACATAATATGAAGGTGATGTAATTCATGTGAAAGACAAGCTTTATCTTTAGTAGGACTGTAGCATTTATGTACATGTAAAACATTGTAATTTAATTCTGCTGAATTATGTTGGTATTTTATAGTTGTATATTGGCTTTTAATGTAGTCCTGGATGACCTCCTCTTGGATCCTTAAAAGTTCAGGGGACCTTTTCTATTTGGTATTTTCTGTTTAGTGTACAAGTTAGGCATGTCCACTCTTGTGGATGCCCTATCAACTGGTTCAGAGTGATTAGTTGTTTGTTGGTTTTCAGTGGTCAATTTTGGATGCCAAACACACTTGGGCTTGGCTGTCTTTGTAGATCTTGGGAGAGCACTACAAATGAAGGATTAATCATGTTAAAATTTTATACTTTTGTTGACAGGTGAATGTTAGAAAATACAAAGTGGCACATTAGTTGTTGAAAAAATGTATATGAAAGGATCTAGACTATGACTAGCCCTAGAGGGGGGTGAATAGGGCTTTAAAAACTTTGACTAGAATGGACTACGGAAACTAATGCGGAAATGATAATGAATGCAAAAACAAGGAGAGCTGAGAGGGAAGAATGAAGCAATCACATAAGGACACGCTGATTTATCCTGGTTCGGTAAGACCCCCGTTGGTCTACCTACATCCAGTCCTCACCAACACGGTGAGATTTCCCTCACTAAGAGATGAACACAACCGCTGGTTGAAACGGTGCCCAGCTCACCAACAAACAGCTAGTTAACCCGGTGTCTAGCTCACCAAAACACAGCTAGTTGATGCGGTGCCTAGCTCACCCAACAATAAACAATAGAAAGAGATGATAATAAATAAGCAAACTCAATGCCAAGCTCTGGAGGATGATCTTCAGATGTTGATGAAGCTTTGATGATGAGAAGATCTCCCCAAAAGGATGCCTTCAGCAGGGATGTAGCAGATGAAAGCTTTGGAAGGTTGAAAAAGCTTGGAGAAGAAGCTTGAGATGAAACTCTTGAAGGAGGCACACTTCTCCACGAAATTCCCTTGCCTAGGGTTTCCCCCAGGTGTCCTTTTTATACCTCTTTCACAAAGATAGCCGTTTGAGAAGAGACAAGAAGAGGTCTTGGTCAAAAAGACAGTCAAAAAGTGCTTTTCAGAATTTCTGCATGTCAGGGTCGACTCCAACTTTTGATGGGGTTGACTCCAGAAAAGGTCAGGGTCGACTCCAGAACAAACTGGGGGTCGACTCCAGGTGAAGAAAATGAGCACTTTTGAATGGGGGTCGACTCCCTTAGAAGGCTGGGGTCGACTCTGAAAAACTGAGCACAGTCGGGGTCGACTCCAGTTGAAGGCCGGGGTCGACTCTGGTTAAGCTGCAGGACAGGCCATTTAAAGGGGGTCGACTCCCTTAGAGACTCGGGGTCGACTCCAAAAAACTGAACACAGAGTGGGTCGACTCCTTTGAAGCTTGGAGGTCGACTCCAGTTGACAGGAAATTTTTTTGGAGCTTCTTTGAAGTCTTTTGCTTTAATGTGATGCCCTGTTTTCTGCACTTTCTTCGCAAACATGTTAGCAAACAACATGAGTGTTTTGTGATCATCAAAATTCAAAGGGATCTAACAATCTCCCCTTTTTGATGATGACAAACACCTACACAAGAATAATCAATATGTCTAACCTATCAATGATACCAAAACACAATAAGGCATATAAGTCAAAAAACATCTTCACACAAAATCCTCAACACATTAAGGCATGTAAATTGAAACACTAAGGTATTTAAATTTCTCAAGAAAAGTCATGGTTTTCCATTCATATTGCAAAAGAGTTACATTCATCAACCAAAAGAGTTACACTTTTCAACTCCCAATCAACCACAAGGAGATAACTCCCCCTTACTATGAGCACCCATGAAAACTAACAACATCCAAAAACACATAAGTTCTCCCCCTTTTTGTCATCGTCAAAAAGGAGAGGAGGGAATGTAGCCCATATCAAAAAGAGAAATAAGAAGTGAAGAGCCAGGGAAATGGATCAAGGAACAGAGATAATGAAAGGAGTAAGAGAGGTCAAAGAGAAGGTGGAGGAGGAGGCTGAGTGAGACATATTTTGCCAAGCGGCAAGGTCCTTCAGATTGTTCTTGAGTTCATGATTTCTAAATCTTGACGCTTGGCAACAGTCTCCACAAACTGATCTTGCATCTTGAATACAGAAATATCGAAGGTGTCCATTGAATCAAAACGGGCAAACACCGAAGTGCTAAAATCTGAAAATAACCGGGTCAATGATCAACAGAAGCACTGGGCCGGGAAGGACCGGGAGTGGTGCCCGGAGTGGAGAGACAGAACTCATCACCAGCATCATTAGGGGGACCCTGTCCCTTCTGGGGAGGGCGGGAAACAGTTCGAACAAATACTCCATCCTGAATGGACATCTTCATACGCGCAAAGTGCCACTATCAATCACATCAAAACCAGACAAGCTTTTGCTTTTTTCTCCAGAAAAATTGACCTTGAACTCCTCAAAATTCGTAATGAGCATTCCATAAATGAGAGATCTTTTGGGCACACCAATAACATCCCGAATAGTTTAAGGTGATGTTTGGAGATCCACATGAGAGCCATCTAGAAGAGCTTGAATGAGCAGAATGTGATCATCCGTTACACCATCCATGCTTCCACTTCGAGGAACTAAAATGGAGCAAACCAATTTGTGAAGAAAACGATGAAGAGCGGAAAGGAGTTTGCATTAACTCGTTCAATATGCAGAGGATCTACATCGGCTTCTAAGAACGACGGTAAGCTTCAGGCCGATGATCAACACAGACTTATAATGCACTTCTTGCAAAACCGGGATTTCCATAACTTCTGAAAGCAGAGATACTCGGAGAGGAATATGCACTCCCTTCACATAGGTGCTAATTTTCTTATCACTCACAACAAGATTGCATATAAAAGAGGTTGACCAGATGAGGATACACCTTCTCATTCATGAAACATATGGAACCCAGCCCAAAGCGAAACAAGCCTTCAAGATCAAAACCAGCATTCTCAAAGAACTCAAAGTCTATTCTCTTGCCCATATGCACTTTCTAGCCACAATGTGAGGAATAAAAACTGAAAGGCATGAAGACTCCGAAAGAGATTACCATCATACTCATCGCCATGTGAGCCACTGGAGGGACGAGATCGTTGGATGGAGAGGCAACTGCTTTGCCTTATCGCTGTGCTTGGGAGGAGCCATCTCAAGAGGAGAAGAGTGCAGCCCGCAAGAGAGAGAGAGAGAGGCTGCGGCGGCTTGAAGGAAGAAAACAGAGGACAGAGAAATGAGAGAGGAGAAGAGGAGAAGGAAACAAGGGAGGAAGAGGTTGGGGTCGGCCCCAAACCAGACAAGATCCCTCCTTGCGCGGGAAAGAGAGAAGAGGAAGAGGAGAAATCGGGCGGCGGCGACTGCTGGGAGATGGGAGACCAAAGGGGGGAAAGCTCCCTTTTAAAGGAAGCCTAGGGCTTCGGGGGTCGACTCCAGAAAGTGGAGGTCGACCCGACTGCATGGGAGTCGACCTCCAAAAAGGTGGAGTCGACCCCACCACACAGTGGAGATTTTTTTTTTGAATTAATTGAATACGTCCAAAGGAAGGTTTATCAAATGAAGTTTTGGACTATTCAAGGAGTATGAAAGGGAAGCAAGGACTCTTGCCATATCACTCTTTGAGTTGGGCAATTTCTGTAGCATTTAAATAGAAATAGAACACATACCCAATTCACGACGCAAGGATGTTAAACCGGTCTTCACACAACGGTTTAGCGAAAATGTCTGCTAATTGGTGTGTGGTGTCAACAAAATTCAATTCAATATCACCCTAGAAACATGATCTCTAATGAAATGATGACGTACTTCAATGTGCTTAGTGCGAGAATGTTGAACCGGATTTTTTCGATAATTTATGGCACTTGTATTATCGCAAAGCAACGGAATTTTAGACAAGCATATCCCATAGTCTTCTACTTGGTGTTTAATCCACAATGCTTGTGTGCAACAACTCCCGACTGCTATATACTCGGCTTCGGCCGTCGAGAGAGCAACGAAATTTTGCTTCTTGGAGGACCACGAAATGAGGCAACCTCCCAAGAAATGACATGTTCCGCTTGTGCTCTTCCGATCAACCTTACACCCAGCATAGTCCGCATCGGTGTAACCAACCAAGTTAAAAGAACATCCTTTGGGATACCACAAACCAAAATCAACCGATGAAGCAAGATATCGAAAGATTCGCTTAACGGCAATTAAGTGCAATTGTTTAGGCGAGCTTTGAAATCTCGCACACATACAAACACTAAATAATATGTCGAGCCTACTTGCAGTTAAATAAAGTAGAGATCCGATCATACCTCGATAAAGCTTAGAATCAACAGGCTTACCAAGCTCATCATTATCCAATTTGTAGTTGTAGACATAGGCGTTGGAAGAGGCTTGGTGTTGTTGAATCCATATTTCTTTAGCAATTCCTTCGTGTACTTTGATTGACTTACAAAGATGCCATCATGACTTTGTTTGATCTGAAGTTCGAGAAAGAAGTTGAGCTCACCCATCATGCTCATCTCGAACTCCCCCTGCATCAACTCAGAAAAATCTTTGCACAACTTTTCTTTAGTGGAAACCGAATACAATGTCATCCACATAAATCTGAACAAGCAAAATATCTGAACAACACACTTTATAAATAGAGTTGAGTCAACAAAACCATGCTTAAAATCATGTTCAATAAGAAATTGACTCAATCTCTCATACCATGCACGCGGTGCTTGCTTAAGACCATATAGAGCTTTATGAAGACAAAAAACATGGTTTGGGAATTTTGGATCCTCAAACCCAGGAGGTTGCTCTACATAGACTTTCTCTTAATGAAACCATTAAGAAACGCACTTTTAACATCCATTTGAAATAATTAAAATTTCTGGAACATACGAATGCTAATAGAATCCTAATGGCTTCAAGTCTAGCAACCGGTGCAAAGGTCTCATCATAATCTATCCCTTCTTCTTGAGAGTATCCTTGGGCAACTAAACGTGCTTTGTTCCGAGTTACCACACGGATTCATCAAGTTTGTTTCGAAAAACCCACTTGGTCCGATCACGGGATGGTCATTCGGACGAGGAGACAAAGTCCACACTTTGTTCCTCTCAAACTGGTTTAGTTCCTCAAGCATAGCAATAGACCAATGTTCATCAAGAAGGGCTTCATCAACATTCTTTGGTTCAAATTGAGAAATGAAAGCAATATAATCACATTGATATTGAGTTTTCTGAGTTCGCATACCGGATGACGGATCACCTATCACATTACCGATTGGATGACTTGACATGATCTTCCACGCTCGAGGTAGTTCATCACTTGGTGAGGACACTCGCAGATCTTCAAGTGGAGGATCTTCCTTTTCTTTTTCGTCACCAACAAGTTGGGTAGGATCATCCATTGCTTCTTCACTAGGCTCCGTGATATCTAAGTCATGAATGATTAATTCTTGATCCTTCATGATTTCTGCATCATCATCTTCATCATCCTTTTTCTAGCACTTTGGTTAGTCTCATCAAAGATTACATGAATAGATTCTTCAACAACCAATGTTTTCTTATATTAAAACACGAAAAGCTTTAGAGTGAGATGAGTAACCAACAAATATACCTTCATCGCTTCGAGGATCAAACTTACCTATATCCTCCTTGCCATTTACCAAGATGAAGCACTTGCACCCAAATGGCTTGAAATAAGAGATATTCGGTTTTCTGCCTTTGTAGAGTTCATATGGAGTCTTATGCAACAAAGGTCTAATCAAACAACGGTTAGTGATATAGTAAGCGGTATTAATAGCTTCAGCCCAAAAATATCTAGGTAAAACAAATTCACAAAGCATAGTTCGGGCCCGTCAATTAAAGTCCGATTCTTCCTTTCAGCCACACCATTTTGCTGAGGAGTTCTCGGAGCAGAAAAGTTATGACTGAACCCATTATCATCACAAAATGAATTGATAGCAGATTTTCAAATTCCTTACCATGATCACTACGGATAGCATTAATCACATAACCCTTATCATTTTGAACCTTTTTACAGAACTTTATGAATTCAGATAATGCATCACTTTTATGAGCTAAGTACAAAATCCATGTAAACCGAGAAAAATCATCGACTATTACAAAACCATAGCGCTTGCCTCCTAAACTAGCAGTTCTTGTCGGGCCAAACAAATCCAAATGCAATAGTTGCAAAGGCCGAGAGGTAGAAACTATGTTCTTGGGTTTAAATAAAGTTCTAGTTTGTTTACCCTTGGCACAAGCATCACAAACTCCATTTGAATCAAAATTCATTTTAGGCAAACCAACCACAAGCTCACGTCTAGATAATTTGGAAATGATTCCAAAGCTAGCATGGCCCAATCTTCGGTGCCACATCCATGGGTTGGAGTTATTTGCTACAAAGCAAATCTCCTTCTCATTCAAATCATCCAAATTAACGGTATAAACATTTCCATTCGATTACCGACAAACTTGATTTCATTTGAAACATTATCGGTTAACATGCAATGAGATGCATCAAAGATTACTTTATAACCTTTATCACACAATTGACTAATACTAAGCAAGTTATGTTTTAATCCATCTAAAAATAACACATGCTCAATGCTAGTAGAGGGAGTTTTACCAATGTTACCAATACCTATTACCTTTCCTTTGCTATTATCTCCAAACGTCACATTTCCACCGCTTTTCTTTTCGAGACTGGAAAATTGAGATTATCTCCCGTCATGTGCCGAGAGCAACCACTATCCAAGTACCACTCTTTATTCATCGAACCACTGTGGCCCTGCAAAAACAAAGAGATTTACACTTGATTTTTGGTACCCAAACTTGCTTGGGTCCATCCAAGTTAGTCCAACTTTGGTTGTTTCCTTTGGCACCCACATTGTTTTGATCTTGTGGATGTTCTTTCGGAACCAACAACTCTGAATTTTATGCCCCTTCTTACCACAATAGTTGCATGTAGCAAATGGAGTACTAGATAACTTAGCCCCAACAAAAGAAGTTGTAGTCTTATGCTTTGATTTTGAGGGATAAAACCAATTCCTTCTTTTCTAAACACGCCTTTTGCGCTACCAAGAATCGCATCTAAGTTATCACGACCACGCACAAAAGTAGACAATGCATTCTTTAATCTATCTACTTCTTTTTGAAGGTTAGAACAATTATCTTTTAGGCTAGGAATTTGTTCTTCTAATGTTTCAACCTTTTTCTTAAGCAATGTATTATCATTTACTATATCAACATTTTCACATTCATGTAAACGAGATGCACTTAATTCATGAGTCATTAAATCAATACTTTTCTTTAAGCATCTATTCTCAAGTTTGCATTCAATAAATTTTCATATAACTCATTAAACACTTCATGAAGTTCTTCTAATGTAAAGTTTCAGAATTTACCTCCTCATGGTCGGATCTGGCCATGAGACAAAGGTTAGCGATTTCCTCTTCACTTTCTTCTCTGTGGAGGTGTCTTCATCACTCCAAGCAGCAAGAGCCTTCTTTTTTGATGTCTTGCCGTCTCCCTTAGTGTATGCCTTCTTCTTCTTGAGTTCGGGACATTCAGGCCGGATATGTCCCGGCTTTCTGCACTCAAAGCAAGTGACTCCTCGCTCTTGGAAGTTTCCCCTTTAGCATGATTCTTCTTCTGAAATCTTCTGTTTCTTGGTTGGAAGTTGGATCGACGTTTGCTCAGAAACTTCTTGAATTGCCTCGTCATTAAGGCAATCTCTTCATCATCGATCTCTTCATTGCTATCCTCACTGACACACTCATTTAACACGTTAGTAGCTTTGAGGGCAAGACTCTTTTTCTTCTTAGAGTCATCTATGTCCCTCGATATATTGATCTCATAGGTCATTAAGGATCCTATGAGAGCATCCAAAGAAATTTGTGAGAGGTCTTTTGCCTCTTCAATTGCCGTCACCTTGGGATTCCAAGACAAAGGCAAAGATCTTAAAATTTTCCTATTGAGTTCAGGGATAGAGTATTCTTTACCAAGGGCTTTGAGCCCATTCGTGATGTCCGTGAACCGCTTGAACATCTCTGTTATGGTCTCTTTCTCTTCCATCTTGAACAACTCATACTTGTGAACAAGAAGATTATCTTCGTTTCTTTGACTTGAGAAGTTCCTTCATATGTCACTTGAAGCTTTTCCCAAATCTCTTTTGCACTGCTGCACATAGAAACACGATTGAATTCATTAGCATCTAAAGTACAAAATAGAGCATTAATTGCCTTAGCATTCATAGACAACTTTTTAAAGATTTCAGGAGTCCAATCTTTTTTAGGTTCCTTGGGAACATAAGGACCTTTTTCCACAATGTTCCATAGCTCATAATCCATAGCTTTCAGAAAGATAGTCATCCTTGCTTTCCAATAGCTATAGTTATTGCCATTAAACAGAGGTGGCCTATTCGTAGAGTTGCCTTCAGTGAAAGCACTCTGCTCTCCAAATCCAGCCATAGTCAATCCACACTAGAGGTTGTGAAACCCTTTAAACTAGTGACCTTGCTCTGATACCAAATGAAAGGATCTAGACTATGACTAGCCCTAGAGGGGGGTGAATAGGGCTTTAAAACTTTGACTAGAATGGACTACGGAAACTAATGCGAAAATGATAACGAATGCAAAAAACAAGGAGAGCTGAGAGGGAAGAAGGAAGCAATGACACAAGGACACGCTGATTTATCCTGGTTCGGTAAGACCCCCGTTGGTCTACCTACATCCAGTCCTCACCAACACGGTGAGATTTCCCTCACTAAGAGATGAACACAATCGCTGGTTGAAACGGTGCCCAGCTCACCAACAAACAGCTAGTTAACCCGGTGTCTAGCTCACCAAAACACAGCTAGTTGATGCGGTGCCTAGCTCCCCAACAATAAACAATAGAAGAGATGATAATAAAAAGCAAACTCAATGCCAAGCTTTGGAGGATGATCTTCAGATGTTGATGAAGCTTTGATGATGAGAAGATCTCCCAAAAGGATGCCTTCAGCAGGGATGTAGCAGATGGAAGCTTTGGAAGGCTGAAAAAGCTTGGAGAAGAAGCTTGAGATGAAACTCTTGAAGAAGGCACACTTCTCCACGAAATTCCCTTGCCTAGGGTTTCCCCAGGTGTCCTTTTTATACCTCTTTCACAAAGATAGCCGTTTGAGAAGAGACAAGAAGAGGTCTTGGTCAAAAAGACAGTCAAAAGTGCTTTTCAGAATTTCTGCATGTCAGGGTCGACTCCAACTTTTGATGGGGTCGACTCCAGAAAAGGTCAGGGTCGACTCCAGAACAAACTGGGGGTCGACTCCAGTTGAAGAAAATGAGCACTTTTGAATGGGGGTCGACTCCCTTAGAAGGCTGGGGTCGACTCTGAAAAACTGAGCACAGTCGGGGTCGACTCCAGTTGAAGGCCGGGGTCGACTCTGGTTAGCTGCAGGACAGGCCATTTAAAGGGGTCGACTCCCTTAGAGACTCGGGGTCGACTCCAAAAAACTGAACACAGAGTGGGTCGACTCCTTTGAAGCTTGGAGGTCGACTCCAGTTGACAGGAAATTTTTTTGGGGCTTCTTTGAAGTCTTTTGCTTTAATGTGATGCCCTGTTTTCTGCACTTTCTTCGCAAACATGTTAGCAAACAACATGAGTGTTTTGTGATCATCAAAATTCAAAGGGATCCAACAGTATATTATCACTCTTATTTGATTGATTAATGAAAGAGTTTCATACAAGTTAGTTATCCCCTAATTGGTTTACAAACTTTTTCAGGATGTGTACCTTGACATTTGACTAGCTGTCTTGTTTTGATAAATTTTTATTCTTATCTTAGGTCCATCCTTATGTTGCCACTTGGAACAAGAATTCTAAATTTGGTATTAGAAATGAGAAACTACAGTGGTTTCTAAATGCTGTCAAGTCGCTTCCAAATGAGCTGCAGCTGGTGGGAGCGCATTGCCATCTTGGTTCCACCATTACAAAGGTGTCAATTTTGATTGGTTTCTCATTTTTTGATGTTGAATTTCTTATGTTATTCATTTAGAAGCTATGTTTGTTTTTTTTTTTTTTCCCTACATGTAGTTATGTGAGAGTTGCCCTGCCTTTGGACGTTACACTATCACTTCTGTCTATTCTATGCTCAATAGGTTATCCATGATCCATATGCTCAATAGGTTCTTTAGGAAAATTTTTGGTGAAGATCCATGTTTGGCCTGTTTATTTTAAAATTTGAACTTGGAGAATTTACTTTTTCCCTCTTGTTTTAAAATTGGGGTTCCTTATGTATTACTCTCCTCTATGTCTGCAATTGTTGCTCGAGTTTGTTGTTGTTGAGATAGATGGTTGGATTTTTCTTAGATGTAGTTGACCCTCTACTTGCAGATAGTATCTCTTTTGACTTCTCACGTTATTATGTTGGATGTTTTATTGGATGTGTTTCAGATTATTTAATCCTCCCTTTTATCTGATCAAAGTTATATTATATAAAGATATACCTCTGATAAATTCAATGGTTAGTATTTTTTTTAAAGAAAAAATAATCCAATGAACACCCGAGGAAGCATCAAGTTCTCATCCTCTTCTGTTAGTGTATCCATGGTCATCTTTGAGAGACAGATAGATAAAAGCACAATATAGATAGTGAGTTCTTATCTTAGAGATTGGTGGGGCTAAGCTTGTAAGTTTTTTTATTTTTCAGGTTCATGCTTATTTCTAAGACTATGATTTCTCCTTTGATTTTTTATTTCACTTGCAAAATTTTTGAAACCGATTCTTATATAATGAAAAAAATATTTAATTGATTTATAATGCGGTATTTAACTCAAGGCAATGATGATATATTTGTGTATATTTTTAAACAATTTTTTCAGATGAATTTATTTTTTTTATGCGAATTGAAGATATGTAGACGGCTGTATAGTAGTCTACATAAAAAGTATATGTAGCCGTCTACATATAATTTTTTTGTATACAATAAATTTTTGTAGAGTGCTATAGTGGCCATCTACATAAGTATTTTTGTAGACAATTATAATAGCCATCTACGTAATTTTTTTTTTTTTTTTTGTAGACTACTATACTAGCTGTCTACATAGTTTTTTGGAGACGGTTAGGCAGGCTTCTGCGTATCTTATTGTTTTAGACAGATATACAACCGTCTACATATATATTTTATGTAGACAACTAGAGAAGCCGTCTACATAAGTATGTAGACGATCACATAGTCGTCTACATATATTATTTTTGTAGACTACATATCATTTGGCTACGAACTTTTCCTTGACGGCTCTATAGATGGTTCCTTACCCGTCTACAAAAAGTTTTGTAGACGACTTTTTAATTTTCGCAGACGACTTTTTGATTTTTGTAGACGGCTTCCCACTGTCTACATATCTTATTTTTTTAGTAGTGTTTATTTTGTATCCATGTGTCCAATGTTATTTTATTTTACATGTCAAATTTTAGATGTTGCATCACACGGTGACTAGATAAGGGCGGGGAGGATTTATTTGACTTTTATATTATATTTGATTAAATAATTTATTACATGATTGATTGTTAACGTAGCATTGTAAGTTTTTTTAGTGTATGCGTGTGCGCCTATTGCCTACAAAGTTTGTCAATGTTTTACATGAGTTTATGAAATTTTTTGAAATTACATATTTATAAAAATGTGACAGAGTTGCGACGGATTAGCGACAGATATTTCTGTCGCTAATGGGTAACACATACTTTTATCGCAAATTCGTCGCTAAATAGCGACGAATTAGCGGGGAATTTGTTTGTACTGTTAGCGATGATGTTAAACTGTCGCTGAAAACCGTATAACGAGTGACAATTAGCGTCAGAAATATCCGTCGCTAATTGGCGATGATTTTGCGAGAAATTATTTTCGTTGCAAAACCGTCGCTATACAACTATTTAGCGACAGATTTGCGATAAAATAATAGGACGCTACTCGGTGATGGATTAAAAATCTGTGGCTACTCCATCGCTAAAATAGTGACACTAACGCCGTCCTGCTCCCACCGTAGATTAGCGAGTAGTTTTTTTGGACGGATATATTCTGTCGTTAATTTATCATTAATCTATCGCAAAATATATTTAATGATGAATTAGCGACAGATTATGCCTGTCGCTAAATTTACATTTCCTTGTAGTGATATTTCTCTTTTGGGAAACAACATTTACAGGGATTTTTTTAACCATCTATAATGGTGTACGAGAAACTACCAAAAGCAAATTTTTGGAGCGCCGCCTGATGAGGCGAAACTGCGGCGGTAGTTTAAGGTCCAGTCAAGATGATGTAATGGGTGGGATTGGAGGGATGCTTTCGTAAGATTGGGATATTATGAGCAGCACACGTTACAAATTTATTCAGTTTCATTTGATTATTTTATAGAGAAGATAAGAGACGAGACACTAGAATGTTTTACTTATTTTTTAAAAAAATATATCACATTTTTATAATGCTGATATAAATGGATCGATCATATAATAATTATATGTGTTACCTCAGAATAATTATTACTCTTCAATTAAATATTGTCCTGTGATTAAAGTAATTGAGGGTGTTGTTATGGGCTAAAATTATTATTCTTCAGATAAGCTGCAGCCTGTAGCCGCACATGACCGATGAAACCGTCTAACAATTTTCCGTATTTTCCTCATCAAAGAAATAGTAGTTGCACGATCATATGTTCACAGGCTAGTGCAATTAAGTGGGAATGGTCATTCTCGTGAATTATTTATCACTCTTAATATTATATTGACAATAATAAAGTAGAGATGATAAATAAATTTAATATTAAAAATTTTATTGGTTTCTTTTAATTAACTATTTATCACTCATATTATTAAGGGTGATATATAACAAGTTGAAAAAGATAAACAATAGTGGAAATGCAAAAGAATGATATGACTCATGCACCGCATGCATGACAAATAATGTCTACGATCGATAGTAAACTTAACCCGTCTTATATTGGAAGTGATGTACAAGGTTACGTGCGATAAGCAACTAAGAGAGGAGGGATGAATTGATTATCATCTAATTTAAAAATCTTTTAAACAGAATAGATTAAATTCAATAAAGACAATCTATAAAATGATATACACAACGGAATATCACAATAGAAACTGTCAAACCAACTATTCTATTGTGTATAGAACGAAGGTAGAAGATATGAATCAAACCATAAGACACACAAGATTTATAGTGGTTCAGCAAACACACCCATGTGAGGATTTCTACTACTTGTTTCCTGGTACAAGTATAAACCCTCACACATAGTTGTTTCCAAGGACAACACAAGCCTCACTTCGTTTTTGAAACGTGTCTCTTGACAATTGTAGCAGGTCCAACATAAGAAACCCGGAAAACTTGCAGTAATAAATGTCTGGATAGAGACATATAGTGTGTGTGTGTGTGTGTGTGTGAGAGAGAGAGAGAGAGAGAGAGAGATCATATGAATATCTTCTTTGCTCAGGTCAACATGGCATGTCCAACGTTGTAAACATATGTGACTACCGGAAACCTGTAGACAATATGTCACATCCCGAGAATTACACAGCGGATAATATTCAGATAATTCGAGTCAATATTCCGAGACGTGAACAGTCGGAAAATAAGCCTCTAGCTAGCAAGCACTAATTGTATAACAACGCAGCATCATAATAGGGCCCAATTAATGAACTCAATTGAAATTGTATTCAAATCTCATCTCATTGTATCATAGTGAACTAATACAACTCTTAAACATTATATAACAGGACTAAGACTCAATAAAAGGAAAAGTACATTTATTCCTCACTACCTACTACATGAATCTAACACTCCAGACAAACTAACTATAGATAGACTCAAGTGTTGGGATGCTCATCACTCGAACGCATTCCCATCCTTGACTTACTCCTCTTCTTGAATTTCATAGTTACCTAGAATGGTTAAAAGTAGGGAATAAGCAAACTAGCCCATTAAGATTTATATCTCGATGTGCAGACAATGGTATAAGTGATTAGCAATTTAGAACTAGGTAAGCATGATTGTCAAGATATGCATGTACGAATAAAACTCATTAAAACATGTTACATGAACAAGCTAGATAGAGTGATCATGATAGAGCAAGATCTAGCAAGATGGTATCAATAGTGAGGCATGTAGCAAGCACGCAAGGTATCACTTTAAATTGCAATAAATGCATGATGGTCATATCATGCAAGCAAGTAAGCACGAGCACGATCATGTAACACTAATCAAGCACGAAGACACTAACGTACACCAAGGAAAGATCCACCTTGAAATGCACACTAGGACACTTATGTGGTTATTATATCTATCATTCAACATGCAAGTACTCCCAGCGTAGATGCAATGCTAGTAATCATTATACCTCATGGTTAATAGTATATTTATGACTCTCCGTCATTGTGGCTAGATTGGAGCCCTTAGACACTCTCCGTACTCGGTCAGCATCTCACTATTTTAAATGTAGATACCCACAGTCATTAATGGCCAATAAGAGTTTCAAGATGTAAGCATGTGTAATGTCATGTTCATGATGATGATGAGAACAAGTAGCATGCAATGTGAACATGATTCCATGATAACAATAGTCAAGAGATAATTTCGGCAGCATAACTGTTAGACCCCGAAATTTTTTATTCTTATATATATATATATATCTATATATATAGGATATGTATGGTGTGTTGGGAGTCCGCTTGTTGTGTGCATAGCATGCGTAGTTTATTGTGCCTACTATAAGTTTTATCCTTCTTTTGAGCATGAGCATGTGCGTATATCTATATATATATATACATACGTGTATATGATAATTAATGTAGAAGTGAACAATTAGCTAATTAGAGGTGTATTATGAATACCAAGAATCTCCGACTTAGGATACTTGAATAATACTATACATGTGCTATCTAAATATTGAAGAATATCCTATACTACCTATTTCATGGAATTTTGCATGGGAGTGTATGAAGTACATATGTGTAGTATGTATGTGTGTTATTTTATGCGTGTGACAATTGTATACCTAATTCTACATGCATAACACCTTGGTGTACTTGTGTATGCATGTGTATGATTAGTTGTAAACATTGTTCATTTGCATGGTTTAGTTAATGTGTACATTGTACTTCGTACATTGCATATACATAAAGAGTTCAAGCATGGTAGGTGTAATTAGTAGTTTATACTGAGATTATAACTCCTCATGAATAACATGCATGTATTTTTATGATATTTAGGTGAGAATAGTCAATTGGCTAAATTATGCATATAGTACCTATTAAGGAATCCTATGCATATAGTACTTAAGCAATGTTAGGTAAAGTTGTGTAAGTTAATCTAATTACCGGTGCGCATGTTGTACCCATCTATTTCAAGCATAATGTGCATAAGTATGCTATACCGGTGTGTGTATACTATATATATATGTCAATCAAGTGTGTGTGTACAAGGACTATTTTATCGAATAGATTATTCCTAGCTAACCTAACTCATATCACCTCCTAATGATTTGCGAAGCCCTCACAATTCTTGTCATTCTATCTTGCCGTGTGTTGAGTCACACTTAGGTAAAACATCATGTACGCATAGGTAGGTATCTACGTACATCTTATCTTAGTGTATTTATGTATGCTTGTGTATGCCTAGGTATAAATGATATTGATTGCCTGGTATAGTAATATACATGTTACACCTTATACATTGTATGTATATATATAGTGTAAGCATAGTTTCTGCATGTTTTCAAGTTCTGGCCGAAGGGCCAATTAGCCTCAACATGGGTGGACGCCCATGAGTTGTCGGCGTCCATCTCGATGGACACCAATCCTTAAGTAGCCGTCCACATAGGTTGACGTTTACTGTTCTGACACTACATGCGTAGCAGGTCAGAAATGCAGGGCTTGCCATGCTCCTGATTGGGGGATGGCCGACCCAAAGGGCTCTCCCACCCCTGCAAAGGCAGACTTCGGGTCTTGCCTCATAAAAACATCAACCTTGCTGCTTGCAAGGTGCTCTCTTGGCCTTTTCAAGAGGAGAGAAACCCTATCTCAGGAATGTGAAGAAACCTGAACTTGAGAGCTCAGATCCGGTGTTCTGAAGCTTGGTTCCGGCGATCTTCTTCGACAAGGAGGAAGTCCAAGCATAGGAGAAGGCCTCCCTGGTGCTGGACAACGACCTACAACCTCCTAGAACTCGGAGCAAGGGAGTTTGGAGGCTTCTTGGCACTGCCCAAGGAGAGCTTCTCCAGCCATTTTGATCCGTTTGGAGATTTATTCAAAGGCAAGTAACCTATCCATGATGTCCCCTTATGAGTCTAGGTTGGTTTTATGATTTTTGAGCATTTTCCCTCGAGTCCTAGACCCCCCTCATTCACCCAAGTTTGAGAGCTCGGGTCTGTGTTTCTGCACAGACCTGATTCGACGGCAAGGTCCGTGGACGCCCAGATCATGCTTGGCGTCCATCGGCCATGCCGCTGACCCTGAGTCAGCGGCCAGAGACCGCCGCCAAGTTCCTCTGGACAGAACAGTGAGCTGTTCTGCCCTTCTTATACATTAATTTCGGTATGATTTCCGTGATGAGGATATATGGTAATCCTATACTCTATGTATATTGTCAATTGTGATGTGTGGATGAGTGTGTTGTGCAATGGTGAATGTTAGAATATTGTATCCCATGAATCGTAAGCATGACTTGTTGATGATCTTGCCAAATTTGTGTTTCATGATTAGGATTAGTATGAATGCCTTGGTTTGGTCTGATCATGAAGGTTAGTGGGTCAGTATACGTGTTTGCAATTTTGGTAATTATCTATGCTTGTGTAATTTGCTAATAAATTCGGTTCGATAAAATAAAAGCATACAAGAAAGATTGTGATGATTAATCTATAGAGGTATGATTTAGGGTAATCTTGTATTCTCAAATTATGCATATGTTAGTAGCCTCTGTTTAAAACAGTAAGTGGCAAATTGCAAGATGTGTTAAACCCCATGTTAACTTAAGTTGTTAATAGCATGCTAATTAGGTGTTTTATTTTCTGTAAATTCTATTTAGCTCAGAAAAATCTAAAAATTTGAGTGTATGATCTTGAACCGGAAAACAACATGTGGTTAAAATTTCAGGTCATTTGGGTCAGTAAATAAGAAGTTATGTATTTTCATGTGAAATGTAATAAATTACGTATGTTATCGTAATGTGGATAGTTATTGCTTAAACCCAACCTAATTAGTGTATTTACTGTGTTAAACTCCTGAAATCTGTAGTAGCATGGTTAGGAGAAAAATATAGACACATTGTGCATGAGAAAACGAAGGAGATATGAGTGTTATATGTAAAATACGTGTTAAAACTCGGTATGAGTAAAGTGTAAAAGTTTGCCTATGTGACACTACTACCCTAGAGGCATCGGGAGCCGTATATAGAAAAGTCCCTATAGAAGGCTCCATGTGGTATAAGTTTGTCCCAAAGGCATTGGGAAAACCCCGGAGGTGGACAAGTACCACTGGATAGGGTGGAGAGGGCTTCTCCCGGTCTGCGCAGTTACCAAGATTCACCGCTGTATTGCCTAGGTGGTGAGTATGTGTATGAGTTGTAAGGCCCTCGAATTTTGTCCTTATTATTTTATTGTGTGCAATTTTATGCTTGTGTATGTATATGCATTATCGTGTAAGTATTATGTATACATTATCTTGGTGTACTTATGAATGTATGTATATACTTAGTTGTATATATATATCGGTTGATTTCGTGACATAGTGAGTGTGCGCATTACACCCTATGTATTGCATGCATGAACTTAGGAGAAATTAGGGTTTTGCATGGTTTTGGGTTCTGGCCGAAGGGTTAGTCGACGTCAACATGAATGGACGTTCACTTATTGTTAACGTCCATATAGGTGGACGTCGATTATTAAGTCGACGGCCATATCGGTGGACGTCTATGTCCTGACAGACCAGTCTGCAGCAGCATGGTGTGCCATGCCTTTGATTGGGGATGCCAACCACCCCAACGGCTACCCCGACCTTCCCACCGACCTCTGCGTGGGTGAGAGGTTCTCCTCTCTAAAATGGCCCTTGTGACAACCCCCAAAGAGCTCTCTTGGCTCTTTGCAAAGAGATAAGAGAAAACCCTAGTGAGCTGTGAGAAAACTTGGAGTTTGGAGGCTTTGATCCGGCGATCCAAGGCTTCATCTGGAGATCTACTTCGACAAGGAGGGAGACAACACATCCGGCTACACATCCCCGACCCTGGATTGCAGAGGGGAGCATCACAGAGGCCGGAGTGGAGACATCTTGGAGGCTTCTTGGGACTGCCCAAGGAGAGCTTCTCCAACCATTTTGATCCCTTTAGGAGTTTTTCCAAAGGCAAGTAACCCTTTCACCTTGTCCATGTATGTGTCTAGGAGGTTTCTATCATTTTTATGGATTTTCCTCGTGTCCTGGATCCCCTACATTCACCATTCTTTAGAGCTCGGACTGTGTTTTTACACAGGTCCGAACTTGACGGCAAGATCTATTGCCGTTGAGATCTTGAGTCAGCGGCCAACGATGTTGCCGCCAACTCTTGTAAACGTCCATAGTATGCCGTTGAGTTCTTCTTGACAGAACAGTGAACTGTTCTGCCCTATATCTTTAATTTCGGATTTCTACGCATGAGGATATAATGTAAATTTTATATGTTATGTAAAATAGATAATGTGATGTGTGTGAAATTTCCTGTATTTTTCTGTAGATGGCATAATTTATTAGAATTATTGAAAAGCATGTGTAGGAAAGAGGTTATGCATGTTAATTTTGTTCCCATGATTTCTGAGGAATTAAATGCTGTAGAATTTTATGAACCATGTTTGTAGGTATCAGTCCATGCCCTGCAAATTTGGGAATTTTCCCATATTCATGTGAATTTTTATAATTCCTACAATGAGAAATAGAAAGCATGTGTAGACCTTGTGAAAATTTTAGTAAATCGTGTGTTGGGAAATAAAATTGGGAAAAATTTCTTGTGCCAATATGTATGTGTGGTTCATGACTGTGCATGATCAAATCTGAAATCCATGTCATGTTCTATGTTAACTTAGTTTATGAATGGCATGAAACTGAATGTTTTAATTTCTATAAATGCATGTGAATTCAGAAAAATGTGAAAATTTGTATGTGTGTTCCTATACCCGAAAACAGTATGTGGTTAAATTTTCAGGAAAATTTGATGACAGTAGCCTACACTATGAGATTTCCATGTGAAAATGAGTTATAATACATGATTAAGGTTAAATGATGTGCGTTCCAATTAATCCGTGAGGGCTACTAAATGCTTGATTTCTGTTATTAGTGGCATCATGCTAGGGAAGAACAGAACCATGTGCATAAACAAGAAAGTGTGAATATCATATGTAAAACGTGTGTTAATCGGAATGTGTAATGTGTAAAATGTGCCGTGTGTGACACTGCTTCCATAGAGGGCTGTGGAACTGTATCATGGAAAGGTCCCCATGAGAAGGTTCAATGTGTTAAGATATCCTAAGGGCATTAGGATGAAATCCTGGAGGTGGACAAGTACCACTGGTTAGGGTGGAGACGTGTTCTCCCGGTCTGCGCAGTGCCAAGAGTCATCACTGTATTGCCTAGGTGATGTGCTATGTGTTATGTGTATGTGATGTGTCCTTCTAGTGGTGGTTTGGACTATGTGTCACGGCAAATAAATTGTGAAATGTGAATGTGAACATGTGTAAAATGTGTATATGTGAACAAGTGAATGTGAAATGTGAAATCATGTGAACTATTTATGTTAGAATGTGAACATGTGTGCATGTGAAATGTTTGAAAAATGAACCATGTGAAATATGGGAATGTGTAACCATGTGAAGTGAATGTGTTAGAGTATGAGACGATAATTCATGCTATGATATTTCTAATTCCATGTAAATTGCCATCATGTTATAGTCAAATTGGAAGTGTAGTTTTCATGTGATTAAATGAGTAGAAAGCATGTGATAGGGAGTGTTATGTGAAACATCTTAAACCATGTACCATGTGTTTTGACTTTGTAGAAATACCATGATAGGTTGTCTCTTATTGATGTTCAAGCATGCTGTATGATTGCCTTGCAAATTGAAATAGTAGAACCTACTATGATGTATGCATGAATGATGTGTATGGAGTTACTTGCTGAGTCTTTTAGACTCACTCCTTGCTTCGGCGTACAGGTTTAGTTGGTGACACACTTTTGGAGGAGACCGTGGAGAGCGACTCCGAGCGTGGAGAGTAGCTTGTGGAGTTGACGTTGTGTGCCCTTTTTGTTTCATAGTATGTAAATTGTAGCTTGTATTAGAGTTATCATTTTGTAATTGTGGACAAATTATGTATTAAATGTAGAACTTTAATTTGTGGACAATGTAGTTTGGTTTAATTTCAATTATGAAAGTTTAGTCCTTTAATTTGCTATATGGATCATGTATGAGAAATGTGGATGATGAAATGTGATGACAGTTAGTCCTTTACTTCCGCGACTCTGTGTCTATATTTGTGTATATCTCAATCATGTGATAGTGTTTGGGTAAATGTCCCACTGTGATAACCTTTACTATACCGACGTGGGTTGGTATAACCGTACCGGTATAATGAGGGTCGTCACAGAGATTGGTATCAGAGAAACCGATTGAGATCTTACATGAATATACATGAATCATCATCCTCATTGCATGCTAAATCTTTATAGATTGTCCACATGGGTAGAAACGACTAATAATGAATGGAAAAATAGATAAGAAAATGGTTAGGAAGCTTAGTAACCTAGCTCTAATTGGTGGCTGAAATTTTATTACAGCCATGGCTTCCCGTGGACGACGTGGAGGTGTGCCAGCTCGCGACGACGAGCAGAGGCGTGAGGAGCGGGCGGAGCAGCAGGCCCCGGCCCCACAGGGTCCTGTGCTTCCCCCACCACCGCCAGTGGACTATGGAGTATTTATGCAAGGTCTGGTGCAAGCCATGCAGACGCAGGCCACACCCAGGCAGCACTCCAGGCCCAGTTGGAGGCCCAGGTAGAATAATAAAACAACCTAGTAGTTGCTATTTAAATTGCATGATATTGTGTTTATTGTATATTATTATTGTTTATGTAGCAGGCTCAGGCCCCAGCTCAGGACCATGGTGGACCTTCCATCATGGAAAGATTCAAGAGGATGCCCACCCTCTTTCAAGGGGGAGAGCGACCGTTGCTAGCAGAAAGCTGGATGAGGGAGATCGAGAAGATCTTCCGGGCCATCAGGTGTGTGGATGAGGACAAGGTTACTTTAGCCACCTACATGCTACAGGTATGTGTTAGTTATGTGTTTCCTATTCCCTGTTAAGTTGAAGTTGTTTAGCGGTGCTTATGAAGGTTATGTTGCAGGAGAGAGCTGATGTGTGGTGGGCTTCATTACTACGTACACGGTTTGAGGACGGTGCGATTGATGTTGCTTGGGACGAGTTCGTGAGGCTCTTTCGGGCCAAGTTCGTCCCCGAGCACATCCAGGACAGGATGGAGCAGGAGTTCCTCACTTTGACTCAGGGCTCCATGACCGTACTCGAGTATGAGGCCAGGTTTGCAGAACTATCTAAGTATGCACCTCACATTGTGGCAGATGAGCGCAGGAAGGCAAAGAAGTTTGTGATGGGCCTTAAGCCATCACTGCGGACGAGGCTCGTAGCGTTTGATCATCGTACCCTGGACGAAGCCCTTAGCGCTGCTTGTAGGCAGGAAGGCGAGATGGAGCGGTACCTTGAGGAGAAGAAGGCTTCGCAGAAGAGACCAGCAGCCACTTTCCAGCGACAGGACAAGAGGAGAGCAGCATACCAGTCACCACAGCGCCCTGTGGTAGTCAGCAACACTCAGGTACCTTCTGTACGTTCCTCTGGTGACAAGAAGGAGTGCCCTCATTGTGGAAGGGCACATGGTGGTACGGAATGTTGGAAGATAGCGGGCAAATGCCTAAAGTGTGGGAGTAGCAACCACAAGATCAAGGATTGCCCCAGACTTCAGCAGGAAGCTCAGCGAGGAGCGCCAGTACCAGCAGTAGCGGCAGCCGCGCCAGCGACAGGACGACCAGGAAGGCCTCGAGCCCCAGCTCGAGTGTTTGCGTTGGCTCGTGAGGACGCCGAGCAGGCGGAGCATGTCACCGAAGGTACAGTTTTACTTTTCGGTGTGCACGCTCGGGTTTGTTTGATACGGGTGCTACTCACTCGTTCATTTCCGAGCGGTTCGCTAGGCAGTTAGCCCTAGAGTCAGGCATAGAGTCTGAGGAGTTAGAGGTCCCTTTGTCTGTGCACACCCCTGCGGGTACGGTATCGACTAGGAAGTGCATTCCGTCGTTACCTGTGTGCATTGAGGATAGATTCCTAGATGGGTGTTTCTTCTTGCTAAAGATGAAGGACTATGATTGTATCCTTGGTCTGGATTGGCTAGAGGAGCACTATGCGTTAGTGGATTGTCGTAGGAAGAAGATTGTTTTCCGCATTCCTGGTGAGGATGAGTTCTCTCATCCCTTGCCAAAGAACTTAGCGGGAAAGTTAGTTATCTCTGCCATGAAGGCGATGCGCATGGTGAACAAGGGTTGTGACGCATTTCTTGCCAGCGTTATGCTAGTACCCGATGCTGGTTCGTCACTGACTCTTGCAGAGATCGATGTGGTGCAGGACTTTCCAGATGTCTTTCCCGACGACTTGTCTGGATTGCCACCGGATAGGGAGATAGAGTTCACTATAGAGTTGCTTCCAGGCACCTCTCCTATCTCGAAGGCCCCATATCGGATGGCCCCTGCAGAATTAGCCGAGTTGAGGAAGCAATTGCAAGAATTGCTCGATAAGGGATTCATTCGCCCTAGCGTTTCCCCTTGGGGCGCACCTGTATTATTCGTCAAGAAGAAAGACGGGTCACTTCGGTTGTGCATTGATTATAGGAAGCTAAACCAGGTGACTGTGAAGAACAGGTATCCCTTACCTCGGATTGATGATCTGTTTGACCAGTTGCGAGAGGCATCAGTCTTTTCCAAGATTGACTTGCGATCTGGTTATCATCAGTTGAGGATTAGGAGTGAGGATGTGTCCAAGACGGCATTTAGAACCCGTTATGGACATTATGAGTTTTTGGTTCTTCCTTTCGGATTGACCAACGCCCCTGCAGCGTTCATGGATCTCATGAACCGGGTGTTTAGTCCGTATTTAGATAGCTTTGTTGTTGTGTTTATTGATGACGTGTTGGTCTATTCTCCGGATGAGGCCACACATCGTCAGCATTTGAGGTTAGTCTTAGAGGTTCTCCGTGAGCACAAGCTGTATGCGAAGTTCAGCAAGTGCGAGTTCTGGTTGCGCGAGGTTCATTTTCTCGGGCATGTTATCTCCGGCGCTGGTGTTGCAGTTGATCCAGCAAAAGTCCAGGCAGTTATGGATTGGGAGATTCCCAGGACCCCTTCGGAGATTCGTAGTTTTATTGGGTTAGCTGGTTATTATCGGCGATTCATTGAGGGTTTCTCATCCATCGCCGCCCCTTTGACAAAGCTGACCCGGAAAGGTGAGAAGTTCGTATGGTCTGAGGCATGTGAGCGTAGCTTTCAGCTATTGAAGGCTAAGCTTACTTCTGCTCCGGTATTGGTATTGCCTAGTGGTCTAGAAGGTTTTGCCATTTATACGGATGCATCTCAGATTGGTTTAGGCTGTGTGCTCATGCAGCAAGAGAGGGTAGTGGCTTATGCTTCTCGTCAGTTGAAGGAGCATGAGAGGAACTATCCGACTCATGATTTAGAGCTCGCAGCTGTGGTTCATGCACTAAAGATCTGGAGGCACTATCTTTATGGTGTCAGATTTGAGGTGTTTACCGACCACAAGAGCTTGAAGTATCTTTTCTCCCAAAAGGAATTAAACCTGAGGCAGAGAAGATGGATTGAGTTCTTGAAGGACTATGACTTCGACCTTCAGTATCATCCTGGAAAGGCGAACGTCGTAGCGGATGCTCTTAGTAGAAAGAGGTCTTCGCTCCAGCAGGATTGGAAGATGTTGGAGGATGCAGCGTGCTCTATGACCGAGTTAGAGCCATCGTTGTGTCAGGCTTTTGTAGCTCAGCTATCCCTTAGATCCTCAGTCTTGGATGAGGTGATTGAGCAGCAGAAAGCCGATCCTAGATTGTTAGAGTTAGTGGGTAAGGCGGGCATTGCTCGTGATGAGGACGGTGTGATTAGATTTCAGCACCGTGTTTGTGTCCCCGATGTGGTAGATGTCCGTGAGCATGTGTTAGCGGAGGCTCATAGATCGCGATTCTCTATTCATCCGGGTAACACTAAGATGTATCAAGACCTGAAGAGATCATTTTGGTGGTCCGGCATGAAGAAGGATGTTGCGGATTATGTGTCTAGATGTCTAGTATGTCAGCAGGTGAAAGCCGAGCGGCAGCGACCATCCGGCCTTATGCAGAGGATGGATATCCCCGTATGGAAGTGGGAAGCTGTCACTATGGATTTCGTTTCGGGTTTGCCTCGATCTAGAAGGGGCAATGACTCGATTTGGGTAGTTGTAGATAGATTCTCGAAGACTGCTCATTTCTTGCCTATGAAGAAGAAGCAGTCAGTAGAGAGTTTAGCTAGATTGTATGTTAGCGGTATCATTAGATTGCATGGTGTGCCGAAGTCGATCATTTCGGATCGAGATCCGAGATTTACTTCGAGGTTGTGGAAAGGTCTTCAGGATGCTTTAGGTTCGGAGCTGAAGCTCAGTTCGGCGTTTCATCCCCAGACGATGGACAGTCCGAGAGGACTATCCAGACGCTCGAGGATATGTTGAGAGCGTGTGTGCTGGATTGGAAGGATGATTGGGAGCGCCATTTACCTCTTGTGGAGTTCGCTTATAACAACAGCTTTCATGCGAGTATTGGTATGGCTCCATTTGAGGCGTTGTACGGTAGGCCTTGCAGATCTCCTTTGTGTTGGGAGGAGACTGGCGATAGACAGCTGATTGGTCCGGAGTTAGTTCAGGAGACTTCGGATAAGATCCAGTTGATTAGGAGAGGCTTGTTGCGGCACAGGATAGACAGAAGAGCTATGCCGACAACAGGAGGAAGGATCTAGAGTTCGAGGTAGGTGATCATGTCTTCTTGAAGATATCGCCTACGCGTGGTGTCGTCAGGTTTGGCAGGCACAGTAAATTGAGCCCTAGATTCATTGGCCCGTATGAGATTCTCAGACGATTGGGCAACGTGGCTTATGAGCTAGCTTTACCCCCAGCTTTGGCTAGTGTTCACCCTGTTTTCCACGTATCTATGCTCAGGAAATATGTCCGAGATCCATCTCATGTTATTAGTCACGAGCCAGTGGAGATCCAGCCAGATCTGTCGTATGTGGAGCAACCAGTAGCTATTCTTGACCGGAAGGTTCAGCACCTCCGGAACAAGAGTATTGCGTCGGTGAAAGTTCTATGGCGTAACTTCTCGCGGGAGGAGGCTACTTGGGAGCTTGAGGATGCGATGAAGAAGAAGTATCCCCTTTTGTTTGAGTAGTGTTGTCCTAACTTCGAGGACGAAGTTTCTTTAAGGGGGAGAGGGTGTAAGGCCCTCGAATTTTGTCCTTATTATTTTATTGTGTGCAATTTTATGCTTGTGTATGTATATGCATTATCGTGTAAGTATTATGTATACATTATCTTGGTGTACTTATGAATGTATGTATATACTTAGTTGTATATATATATCGGTTGATTTCGTGACATAGTGAGTGTGTGCATTACACCCTATGTATTGCATGCATGAACTTAGGAGAAATTAGGGTTTTGCATGGTTTTGGGTTCTGGCCGAAGGGTTAGTCGACGTCAACATGAATGGACGTTCACTTATTGTTAACGTCCATATAGGTGGACGTCGATTATTAAGTCGACGGCCATATCGGTGGACGTCTATGTCCTGACAGACCAGTCTGCAGCAGCATGGTGTGCCATGCCTTTGATTGGGGATGCCAACCACCCCAACGGCTACCCCGACCTTCCCACCGACCTCTGCGTGGGTGAGAGGTTCTCCTCTCTAAAATGGCCCTTGTGACAACCCCCAAAGAGCTCTCTTGGCTCTTTGCAAAGAGATAAGAGAAAACCCTAGTGAGCTGTGAGAAAACTTGGAGTTTGGAGGCTTTGATCCGGCGATCCAAGGCTTCATCTGGAGATCTACTTCGACAAGGAGGGAGACAACACATCCGGCTACACATCCCCGACCCTGGATTGCAGAGGGGAGCATCACAGAGGCCGGAGTGGAGACATCTTGGAGGCTTCTTGGGACTGCCCAAGGAGAGCTTCTCCAACCATTTTGATCCCTTTAGGAGTTTTTCCAAAGGCAAGTACCCTTTCACCTTGTCCATGTATGTGTCTAGGAGGTTTCTATCATTTTTATGGATTTTTCTCGTGTCCTGGATCCCCTACATTCACCATTCTTTAAAGCTCGGACTGTGTTTTTACACAGGTCCGAACTTGACGGCAAGATCTATTGCCATTGAGATCTTGAGTCAGCGGCCAATGATGTTGCCGCCAACTCTTGTAAACGTCCATAGTATGCCGTTGAGTTCTTCTTGACAGAACAATGAACTGTTCTGCCCTATATCTTTAATTTCCGGATTTCTACGCATGAGGATATAATGTATATTTTATATGTTATGTAAAATAGATAATGTGATGTGTGTGAAATTTCCTGTATTTTTCTGTAGATGGCATAATTTATTAGAATTATTGAAAAGCATGTGTAGGAAAGAGGTTATGCATGTTAAATTTTGTTCCCATGATTTCCGAGGAATTAAATGCTGTAGAATTTTATGAACCATGTTTGTAGGTATCAGTCCATGCCCTGCAAATTTGGGAATTTTCCCATATTCATGTGAATTTTTATAATTCCTACAATGAGAAATAGAAAGCATGTGTAGACCTTGTGAAAATTTAGTAAATCGTGTGTTGGGAAATAAAATTGGGAAAAAATTCTTGTGCCAATATGTATGTGTGGTTCATGACTGTGCATGATCAAATCTGAAATCCATGTCATGTTCTATGTTAACTTAGTTTATGAATGGCATGAAACTGAATGTTTTAATTTCTATAAATGCATGTGAATTCAGAAAAATGTGAAAATTTGTATGTGTGTTCCTATACCCGAAAACAGTATGTGGTTAAATTTTCAGGAAAATTTGATAACAGTAGCCTACACTATGAGATTTCCATGTGAAAATGAGTTATAAAATGATTAAGGTTAAATGATGTGCGTTCCAATTAATCCGTGAGGGCTACTAAATGCTTGATTTCTGTTATTAGTGGCATCATGCTAGGGAAGAACAGAACCATGTGCATAAACAAGAAAGTGTGAATATCATATGTAAAACGTGTGTTAATCGGAATGTGTAATGTGTAAAATGTGCCGTGTGTGACACTGCTTCTATAAAGGGCTGTGGAACTGTATCATGGAAAGGTCCCCATGAGAAGGTTCAATGTGTTAAGATATCCTAAGGGCATTAGGATGAAATCCTGGAGGTGGACAAGTACCACTGGTTAGAGTGGAGACGTGTTCTCCCGGTCTGCGCAGTGCCAAGAGTCATCACTGTATTGCCCAGGTGATGTGCTATGTGTTATGTGTATGTGATGTGTCCTTCTAGTGGTGGTTTGGACTATGTGTCACGGAAAATAAATTGTGAAATGTGAATGTGAACATGTGTAAAATGTGTATATGTGAACAAGTGAATGTGAAATGTGAAATCATGTGAACTATTTATGTTAGAATGTGAACATGTGTGCATGTGAAATGTTTGAAAAATGAACCATGTGAAATATGGGAATGTGTAACCATGTGAAGTGAATGTGTTAGAGTATGAGACGATAATTCATGCTATGATATTTCTAATTCCATGTAAATTGCCATCATGTTATAGTCAAATTGAAGTGTAGTTTTCATGTGATTAAATGAGTAGAAAGCATGTGATAGGGAGTGTTATGTGAAACATCTTAAACCATGTACCATGTGTTTTGACTTTGTAGAAATACCATAATAGGTTGTCTCTTATTGATGTTCAAGCATGCTGTATGATTACCTTGCAAATTGAAATAGTAGAACCTACTATGATGTATGCATGAATGATGTGTATGAAGTTACTTGCTGAGTCTTTTAGACTCACTCCTTGCTTCGGCGTACAGGTTTAGTTGGTGACACACTTTTGGAGGAGACCGTGGAGAGCGACTCCGAGCGTGGAGAGTAGCTTGTGGAGTTGACGTTGTGCCCCTTTTTGTTTCATAGTATGTAAATTGTAGCTCGTATTAGAGTTATCATTTTGTAATTATGGACAAATTATGTATTAAATGTAGAACTTTAATTTTGTGGACAATGTAGTTTGGTTTAATTTCAATTATGAAAGTTTAGTCCTTTAATTTGCTATATGGATCATGTATGAGAAATGTGGATGATGAAATGTGATGACAGTTAGTCCTTTACTTCCGCGACTCTGTGTCTATATTTGTGTATATCTCAATCATGTGATAGTGTTTGGGTAAATGTCCCACTGTGATAACCTTTACTATACCGACGTGGGTTGGTATAACCGTACCGGTATAATGAGGGTCGTCACATGAGTTGTGTCATGTGTTGTGTTATGAGTTGTGTTATGAGTTGTGTTGAGAGCTGTACTAAGGAATGAGCACGAGCTATGAGATATTTGTTAGTGTCCTCTACTGGTGGTTAGGACTATGTGTCATGGAAAATTGTTTAAGCAATGAAAAATGAATAAAGTGTGAATTATTTGAACATGGCACGTGGTAAGTGCCCAAGATGCACGTGGTAAGTGCAATCGATGTGATATGTGATAAGTGAAAGTGGAAGAGAAAATGATGTGGAAATGAGTAAATTGTGTAAGTGTGAACATGTGTATGTGTCAAATGTGTAAAAGTGAACAATGTGAATGAGTAAGTGTGCAATCATGTGAAATAAAAGTGTTAGATTGTAAACTTATGATATAGGTCATGAAAGTGTTAATGCATATCCAAACAGCAACCTAAATGTATGCAAAACAATGTTCACATGTGTAAAAATGTCTAGAATCCATGTTAGGGGTAACTAATGAGTTTGTGTGCAAAATAGCATGATGGGTTGTTCACATGATATGTTTTAAGCAACGTTGTAGCTCTCATGTGTAGATTTATAGCCATTTAATCATGCGAAATCAGCAACCTAAAGCATGTAGAAATGTCCATGTATTTGTTTAAAAACATGTAAGATCCATGCTAGTTGTGTTTCCTTTCATGTGTGCACAATGTTCATGTTAGTAGCTCTCATGTCTTGGTTCTTTAAAGACAAAGTTTCATAAGTAAATTGAATAGAGAGCATGTGATAGGTAAATTTTATTCTTAGAAATCTGAAAGCATGATCCATGTATAAACTTGTAAAACTTTCATGATAGGTTGAAACCTTGGACATGATTAGCATGCCATGTTTGGTAAATTGTAAATGTGCATGTAAAACCCCTATGACTTATACATGTATGTTATGAGTAGTGTTGCTTGCTGAGTCTTTGGACTCACTCTTGCTTCGGCGCACAGGTTGACAGGTATCGTGCACTAGAAGGAAGCGTGGCGAGGATCATCATTTAGAAGACTATTTTGTGGAGCTGTTACCAGTTGTACTTTTCTTTTGCACAAAAAGGGTTATTATATGGACAATGTTTGGACATTGTAGTTCTCTTTATTTTGTATTAATGTGGACATTGTCTTTCTATCTCGCTATTTAGATTGTGGAATGTGTGTTGGTGACGGGTTAAAAGTTGAGTTGTTTATTTTATTCCGCTGTACTCTATTGCTATCCAGGTACATATCAACCTATCGACTAGTGTTGGGTACATGTCCCACTGTGACGACGCCCTTTTTACCGATGGGGATTGGTATAATCGTACCGGTATGAAGAGGGTCGTTACAATAACAACACAATTTATACTTAAGTTCACTTTTTACATTAATGGCTTAAGTCTAGATTATAAATCACTCTCACGAGAACAAGATGAGAGAGGAAGTGCACGCTATCTCCAGGGAACTTCAATGGTACAATCAACTCGATCTCTATGAGGGAATCCATAGAGTACAGAGAATTACGGAGGTCCTAGCGGAAAGGTCGCTAGTCTGTCAATACGGAATGACCGACAGAGAGCTTTCAATCCCCTAAGAAAGGGCTGCCTAGATGTGCAAGTGTGTAACAAACACGTGTCTCAATCCACAATCCATCAGTTTCAAACTTGCAGAAAATAATTAACATGCTAACATGAGATGGAACTATGCAATTAACTAAACATGGTTTGCACATTTTAAGATAACAATTAATCACTTTAACAGCTAGAGCAATAGATGATTCAATCAATAGTTTGCAAGAGTAGATCATAACATTAATGAAAAATTAGAATAGTCTTTACATTGTTATGTCTTTATCATGAGTTGCTGGCTTTTAGGTCATTAGACTGACTATACAATGCATCTTAAGAACATAGCATGAAAGACTAACATTGAACACTGTAAAAACAGATCTCGGGTAAGCCTTGAAATACGCATCTGACACAGTGGACGCATTTCCTAACGATGGGTACAGTCGATACCTGGCTTACTGTGAAGAGGCTAAATCGCATCCACCTATATGGTTGCCTTTTACATTGAATCACGTCGGGGTATCCCGACGCATTCATGAAATTTCCTTTAATAAAACAATATCAAAATCGCCGAAATTCTTGGGTGGGAAAATCGGCTGAATCGCGGCAGCCTTACCCGTCGGGTTTCAGAGGTCAACGGCCCATAGTTTGAGGCACGGAACGCGCCCAAATCTCGTCACCATGGGCAGATGCATTTAAGGTAATCGTGGTGGTAGAAGCCGACGTGATACTAGCTCATGAATCGCATCGTCTGGATAGGACGCGATTTAACCTTCAACCCGAAAACGCAGAAAACAGGTGCTCGATCCATGCAATGCTTATAACATCTAATCTAGGGCTTTTGGGACAAAAGTGTGAACATGAAACTTGTTTGGAACATGAAATAGGATAGAACTATGGTTTTTGAAATCATTAAAAACTGTCTCGGGAAGCACGAGAAATCCACACGAACATAAAATGTGATTACCATGCGCGACTTTGGAAAAACGCTTATAACTCAAGATATACTCAATGAAATTCGATGAAATTACCTTGACATGAAAGTAGACTCGATGCTCTATACATTGGTATATGAGTTATTAATATTTGGCCATAGATCACCTACCTTTTGGGTTGAAGAATTCACATTTTTCCAAAAAACCCGCGTTCAGACCACTTGGAGAAGAACACTTACGGCACCCGATCTACTGAATAAAAAATAGTCAAACCAGTGGGATTAGGAACTATACATGACCCGCTTTCCAGGAGTTTAAGTCTTTCAAGGTTTGGTTAAGGTTTGGCCTACCTTTGGTCGACTCCAAGATGAGCTTTCTGCACAGGTTGATGTAGAACGAGCAGGGAGGAAGCTCCGAGTTGGGGCGGTTTCCTCCTCCTTTGGGTGCTCAAGAACAGCCTCCCACGACCCCAACAATGTGTATTTTCGTCCCTAGGGTTTCATAGCATGTATATATGCATCTAGTGTGTTTTGGAAGTCCCATTGGGTGAAGGAAAGGCAAGGTGCGGTTTTGGCATTCCACCTTCCATATTTCGATGATTTCTCACCCCAATAGTGTGTGTGAGGCTTTACGAAGCCTCCCACCATGGTTAAGCACGAATTTGGGTTACAACGAAAGGCTAATTGCCTTGAGATTTTCCTTAATTACCTCCTTCTAATTTCAGCTCAACTAGGGTTACGAATTTCTATGTATTTTTCTTGCTCCATTTTATTCTTGGGCCAAAGGTGATCCATTGGCCCAATTCCGATAATAGGTCATCAATACATGATGTTGGAAGCCTCTCCAACATATTTATTTAATTTATGATAGTGTTATATTTTCGGGTTAACAGTTTTCTGACTTAGTTTCTTAATTTGGATAATTAGTCACATTGTGAAGTACACTTGGCCAATTGGATTTTTTATTGTACAAATTTCTTCGTGGAACACTTAGGAATATTGTTTGGGGTTGATTTATAATTTTTCTGGAATTTTTCGATGTGTTCTTGCACGTACGATAGTGGTACGTCTATTCTACCGTTTTGATAATGCGAAAATTATTTATTTCTATTTATTTAAAATTATAAATTACTGAATTTTTTGGGGTGCTACACAATAAATACTAAGAGACAGACAGCTCAAATGTTTCTAAACTGTCAGTCAACATCACTGGCCATGCTGGAGGATATACCAAAATGGAAATCTCATTCTGTCATCATTTAAAGTTCTAGCTGATATGTCATGACAGTGGTAAACAATAAAAGATGACGGGCAAAGAACCTGTACCCATGATATATAGTAAATTCCTGAGTGCAAAAGATACGCAACAATTTGCGGGAAGGTTTGAAGCGTACAACATTTTGAATTATATTTGAAAGGAACTGTAAGGTAAAATATGATTAAGGCTATTTTATCATGTTTAATGAAACTTTATTTTAAACCATAATCAACATAATAATTGTAAAGGCCATTATCAAAGTAATGCAGTCGATGTTCAAAGAATATTTGATGTCCAAACATAATTGATGTTCAAATAGAATCGATGGTTAGAGACAGTCGATGCACAAGGATAATTGATTGTATACATAATCGATGTTCAAAGATAATCGATGTTTAGAGATAGTCGATGTCCAAAGGATAATCGATGTAAACATAATCGATGTTCAAATAAAATCGTGGTTTAGAGAAAACTGATGTCCAAAGGATAATCGATGTTGAATATAATCGATGTTCAAAGAAAATTGATGTTCAAAGACAGTCAATGTCCAAATCGATGTTGAATCATAATCGATGTGTCTGTAGTCTATGTTTGAAGCATAATCGATGTTGAACTGTAATCGATGCGAGTGTAATCGATGTTGAACCGTAATCAATGTGAGCATAATCGATGTTGAAACATAATCGATGTTTAAGTGAAATCAATGTGACCATAATCGATGTTGAATTGTAGTCGATATTTAAGTGAACTATAATCGATGTGAACTTAGGTAATTCATATGCAATTATCTTCTGATTTAAGGTGAGTGTAACCAACTTATAGAATTTATTTCATTTGATACCTGTTGACAAACTTCAGGCGAATATGTTAGTCAAAATATTTCAGGGTTTTGTTTATCACAAAAATATATGAGTGGAGATAATAGTTCATCAAACGCGACGGCCCGACTAGTCGTGTTCTCAACCTGGTTGCGACAGTGGATCGCATTGCTTTATGAACGCGCCGGTCCATTGCGTCGCGTCTTCCTGTCTGTACTGATTTCCCTGAACGAGATAGACCCTAAGGTCGTGTTTATGGACCAATTCCCCTAGTCATGACAGGTAACCCCGTCGCGTTTCAGTGTATCAATTGATTGACCTGATCCAGTTCCCTTGAACGCAATAGCCCTTCCCGTCACGATTTGAACGCTACAAGTACCCCTGTCGCGATCTTACTGTATTTTCTAGAAACCCTAATTTTCATTTAAACCTTGCAAATCCATGCTTTATTATTATGACTAAACCCTTGTAATGTTCTGTGATGAACAGAACCATCATGTTAATTAAATTTCATCAATATGCAATCAATTTTATTATTTAAATGATGTGTGCACAACTCTCCTGTGCTATCTTTGATTTTCTTTCACATACACACACTAAACATGAATCTTTGCCATGAGACCATACATAAATTATTCAATAATATATCTGTTAATTAAGTGCAATTATTCATGTAAATTTCTTATTATTTTAAATGAAGTTATTTTTGTTTTATTCGCTCAATTTAATACCGTTATTGTGACTCCTCGGCCTTCGAGCACTCAAGGCATGACGAGTAATTGTTTTCTATACACACTTTCTTGACTTGGACGACCTCTCCATTGGGAATACTCCTGACTGGACCAAGAACTCCTTGTTCAAGGACTCGTAAGACTCCTTGGCTTTGGCGAATGTCCATTGTCGACGAGCAGGCTGTACCATCAATACCAAAATACACTTAGGGATCAGCATGATCCAATAGCCTTAAACTACTTTCTTACTTTGAGATCACGCCGGACCTCTGGACTGTGTGCATAGCATGGCTGATGGGCAGTTAGTGACTTCTACCAGATTGCCAGTACACAATTCTGCGTGATGTGCAACTACTACTATTACCTATTTAACGTTGTTTTACGTGAATTGATCTATAGTTCTCATTTATTCCTTATTCTCTCATCTATTCACGTTCTCTCTATACTCTCGTCTATCCTTCAATTACTCGCATGTATTCTTGGTACTCTATTTTGGCCATCTACTGATTGTCGAAGATAAAAACATAACCAATGCCAAACAACATTATAAAGGGCCCGATCTGGTCCTGGGAGGTGCGCCAGAATGTGCTATTTGCCCATGGGAGTTAAATGATCAGGATGTTCGGCATTACATCCAATGTAACACCCCGGAAATTTAGCAATTTAAAATTTCAGAAATATAGGGGATAAATTAATTAAACGTAGGTGAGGGATTTCCAACACCATGTAATTATGAACCATCAACAAGAATGGGCCTATAGAACACATTTGGCCCAAGGATATGAATGAACTGGACAGGGAATTACCCAGAAATTCGTGTAGGTAATTATGCCATAATTAGAAAGGGCAATTTAGAGTTAAAAGATGGTTGATTAGTCATGTATGGTAAGCCAAAACCGGACCCAACTCTAAGAGGAGGTTTCCTAAACCTCTGCTACCTCTTTTGGGTAAGGGAATCCCAGATTTACTGGAAACTAGGAAACAGAGCTCGTAGCCCTTTCCTAGTATTATTAGGACTCTTAACAACATCCTAAAACTATAAGAACTCGTCCCTAAACTCTGGGGAAGGTTTAACAACGAAGTTGGAGTCGTTTGGAAGCAAGCAAGAACTTTTGGGGAGCAGGAGAAAGGCTGGGAACTAGGAGCTTCATCCCCTGCATCCTGTGTTGTGTCCAGAACATCAACAGGTTTTAGATCTTCGTAAAGGTAGGTGTTCTCGGGCCAAGATTAAAGAAAACCAACACCATCATGTAATTCCCTGAGTCTAGGATCATTTGCATTTGGTTTGACTCAATTTCATGGAGTATACGTTGTGTATTCGTCGGTTTTCTGAAGTCTTGTACAGTTAGGGCTTTTTCTTGTTCTTCTTGTTATGCACATAATTCAAGACTGAATTTGACTAAACTTTTTTCATGAAAGTTCTTCTACTTGACATCACGATCATCTTCTATGTTGGACGTTTTGTCCAAAAATCCTTCGTTAGAGAGTTAGGAGCATGATAATAGAGTTTCTGCAGAATACTGCGATTTCGGGCTACATTTAACTCTTTGTTCCTCATATGTTTTCTTGGGATTCGAGACCGAATTAGATCCAACTATCAACATAAAAGTTCTTCTACTAGTTGTTATCTTCATCTTTCATGTTGAACGTTTTGTCCAAATGTCATTCGTTAGAGAGTTATAAGAGGCGGAAGTGGATCTCTGCACTGCAGTCATGTGTTTTTTGTCTGGGAGGGCCACTGTGTCGACCTGACCTGAACCCGTGTCGACCTGACCTGAACTCAGGTCGACCTGCTGTCCCAAAACAGCCCAGAAAGTGTTCTGGGAAGCCCTCTAGTGTCGACACAGTCCCATCCCGTGTCGACACACTCCCCCAGTTTGACCCAGAAAGTGCTGGGAAGCTGTTCTAGTGTCGACACCACCTGTGCTAGTGTCGACACACTGTCCCATATTAGTTAGGGGGTTTTCTGGAAGCTGTCTCTAGTGTCGACACTACTTGATCTCGTGTCGACACGACTTGACCTTTTTGCCTTGTTTTTGATGCACTGTGTCGACACCACCTGAACTAGTGTCGACACTACCTGACCAGTTTTGCATGTTTTTGTCTTGGTTTGGAGCACTGTGTCGATACCATCTGATCTAGTGTCGACACTACCCTTACAAGATTTTTGTATAATTTGAGTCTAATCATTCCATGATGTCTTCAAGCATGTACATGATGTTATATAGTATGCATGGACTTAAAATAAATCAAACCATTAAAGGAAATGGTAATGACATGAATATGATTCTAATGGGTAATTTTGATTGTTCTTATGATCATTTGATTATCTTGTGATCTTGCTTATTGTCAATTGATAAGATAATAATATGTTATGAATGTGGGGATGAATACATGATTAGTATGGACATATTAGTGGTGTTAATATTATGATTTGCATATGAGTTCCATGATTATACATTTTCCGGTGTTCAATCAGTTATTTGTCATATGCATACATGTTAGGAAAGTACATGTTCCACCTATGATCTGTCTTTAGAAACACCCTCGTGTCAAGACATTAATGAACTATGAAACATAAGATATGCCATTATCCTGCCTTGTTCTTTTGAGCTGTTTGTCATTCCTTGACTCTATGAATGATCATGTCCTTTTACTATGAGCTTATCATTGAAACTCTGTGGCCATAATATGAATATGTTTGTTCGGCACATCGTGGGACTCCGGTCCAAAACTTGATATAATGCCTGTGCAATAGGGCTTGTCCGGTCCTGGGGAGGAGCGCCCCAACGTACTTGTTAACCGCGGGAGTATGGACTCTTGGTGCTTGGCATAGCACACCTGACATGCAAGATTTGTGAATATGTGCCTTCTGTTTAACATGATAAGTTTGACTTGACATGATATGATACGTTTGTTCTTGTGAACACATGAGTTCTGCTTGAATATGGCCAATCTGATCTTCTGACATGATTCTATTCTTGAAATATCTGTTCATTGAATATGCAACTTGACATTTTGATCTGATACGATATCCGTTCTATTCTGCTATTCAGTCTGTTAGTATTGCATGCATTGTCATCATATTCATATGCATATCTACCTACTTAAAATGTTAATCATGTATACTAGTGCCCGCACGTTATTCAGATGTAAATCCTACTGAGCTAGTTCGCTCACCCCTATCATCCTGCCCTTTTCAGGTAGTGATGAAGAACCAGTGGAGTCAGATGGGACTGGGCAAGAGTGACGAGCACCCGTCCTAGAATAGATGACAGTTTAGAAATAGAAATTTGAGTAGTCTATGTAACAGTGAAACTTTTCTGGAAGTTTATTTGAATGATGGACCCTTTGGTTAATTCTTTCTTGTAAGGTTGTATCTAGTTGAATGAAATGAAATAAAGAGTAACTTTGAGGATGTTATTATGATTTGAAAAGTGTTATTATATTCAATTGTGACTCTGCGCTATTCAACTGTGATACGTTTGTTTGTATCGTTCACGTCCCCCGGTATTTATTCCGCTGCTAAATAATCGGGGCGTGACAGTTGGTATCAGAGCCTGAACTTTAGGGTCCAAGGGAATAGGAACATAGAATGAAACTAGATTACACGAGTCAAATCTGTCGTACCTAATGTGAGCTTGGGTAGAGCCATGGGAATAGAAGTCACATGTGATATATTTAGATGACTGACTGATATTATTATCTTGAAGGTACTTATTACCTCAATGGCCGCTGAACGTGCCCAGGCTAGGGACATGCAACGAACTATACAGAATTTGACTCAGGCTATCTTACAAGCCACCCAAGGTGGAGGTAACCGCGGAGCCGGTGAGCTCCATCGGAATTTTCGGAACATGGATCCGCCTAGGTTTGAAGGGAGTACTAACCCGGACGTTGCTGAACACTGGGTTAAGGAGATTGAAAGGATATTCAGGGTCATGCAATGCACAGACCAGAACAAAGTACTACTGGCGACTTTCCAATTGGAAAAGGATGCCAGAGCATGGTGGGAGTCGATAGAAGCCACACTAAATGGACAACAACTGACATGGGCTCAGTTCATTGAGCACTTCAATACCAAGTACTTTTCTGAGAGAGTCCAAGAACGCAAAGCAGCTGAATTTGCGGCTTTGAAGCAGAGAGGACTCGATGTGGCTGAATATGAGGCCCAATTCTCTCGGCTGTCCCGATACGCTGTTCACTTAATTGGGACAGAAAGGATGAAGGCGAAACGCTTTCTGAATGGCTTGAGGCCCCAGTTCATCACCCAACTGGCGCCAATGGACATTCAAACTTATGCTGAAATGGTTAAGAAGGCTCAACTACTGGAAGACGCAATGGAGACTGCTGAAAGGATTAAGGGAAAATCCGTGAAACGGGAACAAGTGTCTTCTGCTGGGAGGTATCAGCCGACTATTGGGAAGAAAAGGCCCAGTGGCGGGGTAAATGAACCAGCGGATAAAAAGCCGAAGGAACTAGGTAAGCAAGTGATAGTGGCAACGGGTGAAAGGTGCAAACATTGTGACCGAGCTGGTCATCGGACTGAAGAATGCTGGAGAGCGCAAGGGAGATGCCTTCGCTGTGGAAGTCGTGACCATAGGATTTTAGACTGCCCAATGCTGAAAGATCAAGCCCCTCAGGACAAGCGTCTGAATGGACAGAAAAGGCAAGGCCGTCTGCAAGCTGTCCAGGAACCAGAAACTGCTGAAGAAGGAGGGATCGTGGAAGGTACACTTACTATTCTTTCCCGACCCGCATATGTTCTCTTTGATACGGGAGCTACGCATTCCTTCATATCTCAAACATTTGTTGATACCCTACCTGAAAAACCTGTCCCAATGAAATCAGAAATAGTTGTGTCAACCCCGATTGGTCCGGGTACCAATCTTACAAACCATATACCATCCAGTGAAGTGTTGATTGAAACCCAAAACCTACCAGCAAATTTAATATGTATGGACATGGCGGGGTATGATGTGATACTGGGAGCAGACTGGATGTCTGAACATGGGGCTAGCATAAATTGCAGGAGAGGTCGGGTAACTTTTAGCCAGTACCCAAAAATAGTGTTCACCGGGGATAGAAACCGCAGGAGATTGTCAATTATCTCTACATTACGAGCCAAAAGGATGATGAGGAAAGGTTGTATGGCCTTTCTTGCTGCTGTAGTCATTGCAAAGAAGGAAGTCAAGGTAGAGGACATCCATGTCGTCAGCGAATACGCTGATGTTTTCCCCGAAGACTTGCCAGGAATTCCTCCGGAGCGAGAGGTCGATTTTACCATCGAATTGGTCCCTGGTGCAGCACCAGCATCTAGGGCACCATATTGAATGTCCCCCGCAGAACTGAAAGAATTAAAAGAGCAACTGATGGAACTGTTAGAGAAGGGTTTCATCCGACCAAGCACATCGCCATGGGGTGCACCTGTCCTCTTCGTCAAGAAGAAAGATGGGTCGATGAGGCTATGCATAGATTACAGACAACTGAATCAGTTAACCATCAAGAACAAATACCCTCTGCCGAGAATTGATGAGTTGTTTGATCAATTATCTGGAGCTAGATACTTCTCTAAAATAGATCTCCGATCTGGTTATCATCAATTGAGGATCAAAGGAGAAGACATTCACAAGACTGCCTTCCGGAGCAGGTATGGGCATTACGAATTTATTGTTATGCCTTTTGGACTAACAAATGCCCCTGCAGTTTTCATGCAATTGATGAATAGCATTTATCGCCCATATCTTGATAAGTTTGTGGTGGTATTCATCGATGATATACTGATTTATTCCAAGACAAAGGAAGAGCATGAGGAGCATTTGAGGATTTCATTGCAGATTTTGAGGGAGAACAAATTATATGCCAAGTTAAGTAAATGTGAATTCTGGCTTGAGGAGGTATCCTTTCTAGGGCATGTGGTAACCAAAGATGGTATCGCTGTTGATCCATCAAAGGTTGAGGCTGTGCTGAAATGGGAAAGACCGACAAGCGTCACTGAAATCAGGAGTTTTCTGGGATTAGCTGGGTATTATCGAAGATTTATAAAGGATTTCTCAAAGATTGCAGTACCATTAACCAAGCTGACCCGGAAGGAAAATCCGTTTGTGTGGAATGAGGATTGCGAGGAAAGTTTCAACAACTTGAAGAAGTGTCTGACTACTGCCCCTGTCCTCGCCTTACCCACTGAAGAGGGAGGATTTGAAATTTATTCAGATGCTTCTGGTACCGGACTGGGATGTGTCTTAATGCAACAAGGGAAGGTAATAGCTTATGCTTCCAGACAGTTGAAGATCCACGAAGTGAACTATCCGGTTCATGACTTGGAGTTAGCAGCTGTGGTATTCGCCTTAAAGATATGGAGGCATTATATCTATGGTGAGCAATTTAAAGTCTTTTCTGACCACAAGAGTTTGAAATACCTGTTCTCACAGAAGGAGCTTAACATGAGACAAAGAAGGTGGTTAGAGTACCTTAAGGACTTTGACTTTTCCATCCAATATCACCCTGGGAAAGCCAATGTAGTGGCAGACGCTTTAAGTAGACAACCAGGAACTGTTCTAGCTAGTATGATGCTGGGCGAATGGAAGTTACTGGAGCAATTTGCAAGTCTGAATTTAGACATGGAAAAGAAGGAGAAACAAGTAATGATTTCTAATCTCCAGATACAATCCGGTCTGCTGACCGAAATCCAGGAGAAACAGGGAGAAGACCCACTCTTAGTTCAGATCAGGGAGAAGTTAGAACAAAGACCCGACTTTACTCTATCAGCAGAAGGAAGATTATTATTCAGAGGTAGAACATGTGTCCCTGATCATGAAGAACTCAAGAAAAGGTTACTGAATGAAGCTCACCAGTCCAAATATACGATTCATCCAGGATCAACAAAGATGTACCAAGATTTAAAAAGGTCGTACTGGTGGCCAAACATGAAGAGGGATGTGGCCGATCATGTGGCATACTGTTTGACATGCATGAAAGTCAAAGCCGAACATTTCCGTACGGCTGGTGGACTGCTACCACTAGAAATCCCAGAGTGGAAGTGGGATAGTATCGGTATGGACTTTATCATGGGATTGCCCAAGACTAGGGGTGGTAAGGATGCAATTTGGGTAATAGTTGACCGATTGACTAAGTCGGCTCACTTCTTGCCGATCAAGAGTACATGGTCAGTAGATGTGTTGGCCGCTCTATATGTTAAGGAAGTAGTTAGATTGCACGGGGTTCCATCTAGCATAATATCAGATCGGGACGCTAGATTTACTTCACACTTCTGGAAGGGCTTACAAGCAGCAATGGGTACTAAATTAAATTTTAGTACTGCCTTCCATCCTCAGACTGATGGACAAACTGAAAGGACCAATCAGATTGTGGAGGACATGCTTCGTGCTCTGGTACTGGATTTCAAAGGTCGATGGGATGATCAGTTGTACTTGATGGAGTTTGCTTATAACAACAGCTATCAGGCTAGTATCAAAATGGCTCCATTTGAAGCCTTATATGGCAGGAGTTGCAGATCACCCCTTTGTTGGGAAGAGGTTGGGGAGAACCAATGGGTTGGACCCGACTTGATTGAGGCAACTGTCCGGAAGGTTCAGATTGTCAGGGAACGTCTGAAGATAGCACAATCCAGGCAGAAAAGTTATGCAGACAAGAGAAGGAGAGAACTGGAATTTCAGGTTGGTGAGCATGTTTTCTTGAAGGTCTCACCTTCAAGGGGAATACAAAGATTTGGGATCAAAGGAAAACTAAGTCCCAGATTTATAGGGCCATTTGAAATTCTGGAAAGAATTGGTCAGGTGGCCTATAGACTTGCACTACCTCCGCAACTAGCAAACGTGCATAGTGTGTTCCACATATCCATGTTGCGGAAGTACTTATTCAATGCCGACCATGTAATTGATCACGAGGACTTGGAGATTCGGGAGGACCTGACTTATGAAGAGAAGCCGATCAAACTGTTGGATCGGAAGATTCAGCGACTCAGGAATCGTACCATACCTATGGTGAAGGTCCAATGGAGTCGAGACGGAGTTACTAATGCTACCTGGGAAACAGAGGAAAGAATGAAGAAAAACCACCCAGAACTATTCTCAGGTACGAACCACACCATTATGCGTAAATTTGGGGACCAAATTTCTTAAGTGGGGGAGGATGTAACACCCCGGAAATTTAGCAATTTAAAATTTCAGAAATATAGGGGATAAATTAATTAAACGTAGGTGAGGGATTTCCAACACCATGTAATTATGAACCATCAACAAGAATGGGCCTATAGAACACATTTGGCCCAAGGATATGAATGAACTGGACAGGGAATTACCCAGAAATTCGTGTAGGTAATTATGCCATAATTAGAAAGGGCAATTTAGAGTTAAAAGATGGTTGATTAGTCATGTATGGTAAGCCAAAACCGGACCCAACTCTAAGAGGAGGTTTCCTAAACCTCTGCTACCTCTTTTGGGTAAGGGAATCCCAGATTTACTGAAAACTAGGAAACAGAGCTCGTAGCCCTTTCCTAGTATTATTAGGACTCTTAACAACATCCTAAAACTATAAGAACTCGTCCCTAAACTCTTGGGGAAGGTTTAACAACGAAGTTGGAGTCGTTTGGAAGCAAGCAAGAACTTCTGGGGAGCAGGAGAAAGACTGGGAACTAGGAGCTTCATCCCCTGCATCCTCTGTTGTGTCCAGAACATCAACAGGTTTTAGATCTTCGTAAAGGTAGGTGTTCTCGGGCCAAGATTAAAGAAAACCAACACCATCATGTAATTCCCTGAGTCTAGGATCATTTGCATTTGGTTTGACTCAATTTCATGGAGTATACGTTGTGTATTCGTCGGTTTTCTGAAGTCTTGTACAGTTAGGGCTTTTTCTTGTTCTTCTTGTTATGCACATAATTCAAGACTGAATTTGACTAAACTTTCTTCATGAAAGTTCTTCTACTTGACATCACGATCATCTTCTATGTTGGACGTTTTGTCCAAAAATCCTTCGTTAGAGAGTTAGGAGCATGATAATAGAGTTTCTGCAGAATACTGCGATTTCGGGCTACATTTAACTCTTTGTTCCTCATATGTTTTCTTGGGATTCGAGACCGAATTAGATCAAACTCTCAACATAAAAGTTCTTCTACTAGTTGTTATCTTCATCTTTCATGTTGAACGTTTTGTCCAAATGTCATTCGTTAGAGAGTTATAAGAGGCGGAAGTGGATCTCTGCACTGCAGTCATGTGTTTTTTGTCTGGGAGGGCCACTGTGTCGACCTGACCTGAACCCGTGTCGACCTGACCTGAACTCAGGTCGACCTGCTGTCCCAAAACAGCCCAGAAAGTGTTCTGGGAAGCCCTCTAGTGTCGACACAGTCCCATCCCGTGTCGACACACTCCCCAGTTTGACCCAGAAAGTGCTGGGAAGCTGTTCTAGTGTCGACACCACCTGTGCTAGTGTCGACACACTGTCCCATATTAGTTAGGGGGTTTTCTGGAAGCTGTCTCTAGTGTCGACACTACTTGATCTCGTGTCGACACGACTTGACCTTTTTGCCTTGTTTTTGATGCACTGTGTCGACACCACCTGAACTAGTGTCGACACTACCTGACCAGTTTTGCATGTTTTTGTCTTGGGTTTGGAGCACTGTGTCGATACCATCTGATCTAGTGTCGACACTACCCTTACAAGATTTTTGTATAATTTGAGTCTAATCATTCCATGATGTCTTCAAGCATGTACATGATGTTATATAGTATGCATGGACTTAAAATAAATCAAACCATTAAAGGAAATGGTAATGACATGAATATGATTCTAATGGGTAATTTTGATTGTTCTTATGATCATTTGATTATCTTGTGATCTTGCTTATTGTCAATTGATAAGATAATAATATGTTATGAATGTGGGGATGAATACATGATTAGTATGGACATATTAGTGGTGTTAATATTATGATTTGCATATGAGTTCCATGATTATACATTTTCCGGTGTTCAATCAGTTATTTGTCATATGCATACATGTTAGGAAAGTACATGTTCCACCTATGATCTGTCTTTAGAAACACCCTCGTGTCAAGACATTAATGAACTATGAAACATAAGATATGCCATTATCCTGCCTTGTTCTTTTGAGCTGTTTGTCATTCCTTGACTCTATGAATGATCATGTCCTTTTACTATGAGCTTATCATTGAAACTCTGTGGCCATAATATGAATATGTTTGTTCGGCACATCGTGGGACTCCGGTCCAAAACTTGATATAATGCCTGTGCAATAGGGCTTGTCCGGTCCTGGGGAGGAGCGCCCCAACGTACTTGTTAACCGCGGGAGTATGGACTCTTGGTGCTTGGCATAGCACACCTGACATGCAAGATTTGTGAATATGTGCCTTCTGTTTAACATGATAAGTTTGACTTGACATGATATGATACGTTTGTTCTTGTGAACACATGAGTTCTGCTTGAATATGGCCAATCTGATCTTCTGACATGATTCTATTCTTGAAATATCTGTTCATTGAATATGCAACTTGACATTTTGATCTGATACGATATCCGTTCTATTCTGCTATTCAGTCTGTTAGTATTGCATGCATTGTCATCATATTCATATGCATATCTACCTACTTAAAATGTTAATCATGTATACTAGTGCCCGCACGTTATTCAGATGTAAATCCTACTGAGCTAGTTCGCTCACCCCTATCATCCTGCCCTTTTCAGGTAGTGATGAAGAACCAGTGGAGTCAGATGGGACTGGGCAAGAGTGACGAGCACCCGTCCTAGAATAGATGACAGTTTAGAAATAGAAATTTGAGTAGTCTATGTAACAGTGAAACTTTTCTGGAAGTTTATTTGAATGATGGACCCTTTGGTTAATTCTTTCTTGTAAGGTTGTATCTAGTTGAATGAAATGAAATAAAGAGTAACTTTGAGGATGTTATTATGATTTGAAAAGTGTTATTATATTCAATTGTGACTCTGCGCTATTCAACTGTGATACGTTTGTTTGTATCGTTCACGTCCCCCGGTATTTATTCCGCTGCTAAATAATCGGGGCGTGACATCCAAGTACTACATTATCTAGATTAATCAATGACAATCAACAACAAAGTGCTATACTCTCTCGATTGACAAAAGTTAATCAAAGTGCTATCGTGACGTGATATCTCATGATATGGACAAATCTTTTAACATGCTTGTTGTGCTATATTCTTTTGAAAAGTACTATTGTGCCCTTGTTATCTTGTGCTATTACTCTCTTGAATGTTCTCTCTAGTTATCCTGCTATCCAAGATATTAATCACTTAAAGTATGCCTGTTTTTGAGATATTAAGTCCTACTAGGCAGTATCGCTCATCATGTGCTATTTGTTATATGTGTTTCAGTGAGTCTGATGATGAACACCACACGCATGAGGATGGGAATGAGCAGGCGCAAGAGTGACTTGTGGAGTTGTCAACCAAGTCTTGGTATTAGTTAGTTAGTTCGTTTGTTTTCATTTGAATAAAAGTACTCTGGGCCCATAGTTTTGGCTTTGTATTAGTGGATGTAATAGAGAATATAATTATCATTAAAGTTGTTTATTTTTACATTATTCAAAATTGTGTAGTAGTTTGTTGTCTATTTACGCTCTACACTATTTATTTAATTGTTTATTGCTCTGATATTCCGCGTCGGGGCATTATAGTTTTGTGGTATTAGAGCCTAGGTTGTTCTTAAGTATAGGATGATCTAGGTTGAGCCGCCTCGACTAGAGTCAATTATCCTACCTATGTGAGATATGGGTAGAACCATGAGTAATTAGTTAAAAAAATTAAATACACACATGCACAAACTAGGCACATTATAGTCTATTAACTCTTATACCCCTTTCATTGTGAAGGGACTTGAACAATAGCAATGGCAGTGGAGCATGCACAACTACGTGACATGTAGCAGACTATTCAAGATCTGACTCGAGCATTGCTTCAAGCTACTCAGTGTGGCGGAAACAAGGGAGCTGGAGATTTACACAGAAACTTTTGGAGCATGAACCCTCCTCGGTTCAATGGAACAACTGACCCTGATGAGGCAGAACACTAGTTGAAGAAGACGGAGCGTATCTTCCGTGTAATGCAATGCGCGAATGGAGACAAATTGTTGCTCGCTACATTGCAGTTAGAGAGAGACACCCGTGCGTGGTGGGAATCTGTGGAAGCCACTAGGGCGGACGGACAGTTCACATGGGACGGGTTCAAAGAACAATTGAACTCTAAATACTTCTCCGAACGAGTTCAAGAGAGAAAAGTTGTTGAATTCATTGTAGTGAAGCAAAGGAACCTCATGGTCGCTAAATACAATGCTCAATTTTCTCGGTTGGCACGATACACCAATCACCTTGTCAGCACTGAGAAAATGAAGGCGAGACGGTTGGGGAAGGTAGTGGCTCTCTCACTTTTGTGAGGATGCCCCTACCTACTCCTTTTATTTTGGTTATATTAAAAAAAAAATGAAGGCGAGATGGTTCCTCAATGGGCTCAAACCTTCATATATTACTCAACTAGCTCCACTCGACATTCAGACTTATGCCGAGATAGTCAAGAAAGCTCAGTTATTGGAGGACATGACTGACTTCATGGATCGCATAAAGGGCAGAATCATCAAAAAGGAGCCAGCACCTAGCTCTTTAAGCAGACTAGCCAACGGAAAGAAGTGGCCGTTTAGCATCACTAATAGGCCTAGCCAAGATAGGAAGCCCAAGATTCCTACTCTCTCTACTCAGAACAAGCCTATCTATAAGCATTGTGACAAGCCTGGTCACACTATTGATGAATGATGGAGGAAAGTTGGCTCATGCCTACACTGCGGGAGTTGCGAGCATCACATTCGCAATTGCCCAAGGCTGAAGGAAAATGATAAGCATCCGAAAGGGCAAAAGAGGCAAGGCAAACTCCAAGTTGTGCAAGAAACTGAGACCACTAAAGATGGTGGAGTGGTTGAAGGTACACTGCAAGTCTTTTCTCAATCAACATTTGTTTTGTTTGATATTGGTGCTACACATTCGTTCATATCTCAAAACTTTATTGATACTCTTAATATTAAACCTATATCCATGGGTTTCAAATTTCCTGTTACAATACCACTGGGAGAGAAAGCCAAATTGAACAAATACTTTCCATTAGCCGATGTAATGATTGGAGAACTCAACCTAAGAGCCGACCTGGTATGTATGCCCATGAAAGGCTATGATGTTATATTAGGAGCTGATGGGCTATCCAACTATGGGGCTAGCATTGATTGTAGAAGAGGGAAGATTACATTTAGTGAATTCCTTATGTTGTCCTTCACGGGACATAGACACAAGAGACGCTTGTCTCTAATCTCTGCCATATGTGCACAAGGCATGATTAGGAAGGGATGTGTGGCATTCCTTGCCGTTGTTGTAGTTGAAAAGAAAGAGATCAAGGTAGGAGATATACACATAGTACAAGACTACTTTGACGTTTTCCTCGAGGAGCTTCCAAGAATTCCCCCTGAACAAGATGTAAATTTCACTATCGACTTGATCCCTGGAGCTGCACCGGTGTCATGTCAACCTTAAGAATGTCTCCTGCCGAGTTGAAAGAATTGAAAGACCAATTGATGGAGTTGCTGGAGAAAGGCTTCATCAGACCATGTCCTTCCCCTTGGGGAGCACCCGTTTTATTTGTCAAGAAGAAGGATGGATCCATGAGACTATGCATCAATTACAGGCAGCTGAACTAGCTCACTATTAAGAACAAGTACCATCTGCCTCACGTCGATGAATTATTTGATCAAATATCTGAGGCTAAATATTTCTCTAAGATTGACATTAGATTTGGATATCATCAGATGAGGATCAAGGATGAAGATATTTATAAGATGGCTTTCAGGAGCAGGTATGGACATTGTGAATTTGTGGTTAACGAATGCTCCTGTAGCTTTCATGCAATTAATGAACAACATCTATCAGCCATACCATGACAAATTCGTCGTGGTATTTATGGAATATATCCTTATATATTCGAAGACTAAAGAAAAGCTTGAAGAGCATCTAAGGATCGCTCTACAGATCTTGTGCGACAACAAGCTCGAAGAAGTTTCATTTCTAGGCCATGTCATATCCAAAGATGGTATAGTTGTTGACCCTTCCAAGGTTGAAGTTGTACTTAATTGGGGACAACCAACAAATGTGACTGAAGTTAGAAGTTTTCTTGGACTGGATGGTTACTACAGATGGTTCATTAAATACTTCTCGAAGATAGTTGTACCCCTTACTTGCCTCACCAGGATGGAGAACCCTTATGTCTAGAGCAAAGAATGTGTGAAAAGCTTTCAGACACTAAAGAAATGTTTGACATCTGCACATGTCCTCGCTTTACCAGTGGAAGGTGTAGGATTCTCAGTCTATACTGATGCATCTGGAATCAAGCTAGGCTGTGTTTTAATGCAAGAGGAAAAGGTGATAGCTCATTCATCAAGACAATTGAAGCCTCATGAGGTCAAGTACCATGTCCATGACCTAGAATTGGCAGTGGTTGTCTTTGTACTCAAGATCTGGAGACACTATCTCTATAAGGAACAATTCATTATCTACTCAGATCACAAGAGCTTGAAGTATCTATTCTCTTAGAAGGAGCTCAATATGAGACAAAGAAGATGGTTGGAGTATCTTAAAGACTTCGACTTCAACATTCAATATCACCTTAGTAAGGGAAATGATGTTGCTGATGCACTTAGTAGGAAGCCTGTGGCATCCTTATCTTGTTTAGTTATGGGCGAGAAGTAATTGCTAGAACAATTTGCCATATTAGACATAAATATTTAGCAAAGGAGTGATCGGGTACTAGTTTCTAACCTCAGGGTACAACCCGACATTTTTGTCGAGATCAGAGATCAATAAGTAAACGAGCCATTTCTAATCCGTGTCAAGGAGACTATATTAGATAGACCAGATTTCTCCATCATTAAAGATGGAAGGTTACTATTTCATGGTAGAACCTACGTGCCTGACAATGAAGAACTGAAAAGAAAGCTGATGGATGAAGCTCACAAGACCAAGTATACTATCCATCTTGGTGCAACCCAGATGTACCAAGAAATGAAAAGAACATTTTGGTTGCCTATCATGAAGCGTGAGATAGCTGAGCATGCCGCGCACCGCCTTACCTATCAGCAAGTCAAGGAAGAGCACCGATATCCTGCGGGTGTACTCAGACCCCTGGACATACCAAAATGGAAGTGGGAGAGCATTGGCATGGACTTCATCATGGGTTTACCCTGAACTCATGGTGGGCTTGATGCTATTTGGGTCATAATAGACCGACTAACCAAGTCCACACACTGTTTAGCAATCAAGAGTACTTGGAGTGTGGATGTGTTAGCCGCATTGTATGTAAAGGAGATTGTGAGACTGCATGGAGTCTCTGTATCCATAGTTTTTTATCGTGACCCAAGGTTCACCTATCGCTTTTGGAAAAGACTTCAAACTGCACTCGGTACTAAACTCAACTTTAGTATTGCTTTCCACCCATAGGCTGATGGGCAGACCGAGAGAACGAACCAGATCATAGAAGATATGCTATGAGCGTGTACTATAGATTTTGAAGGATATTGGAATGAGCAACTATCATTGATGGAGTTCGCCTACAATAATAGCTACCAAGCAAGTATGAAGATGGCACCATTCGAAGCACTATATTGTAGAAGTTGTAGATCACCAGTGTGCTAGAATGAGGTTGATGAACAATAGTGGTTGGGACCTGACTTAGTGCAAAGTACTAGCAGAGACATTCAACTCATCAGAGACAGAATCAAAATAGCCCAATCTAGGCAAAATAGCTATGTAGATAAAAGAAGAAGAGACTTAGAGTTTCAGATTGGAGATCATGTACTGCTCAAAGTATCCCCAATCAGAGGATTTCAAAGATTTAGAATCAAAGGCAATTAAGGCCAAGGTTCATTGGTCCTTTTGAAGTACTCGAGAGAGTAGGTGTGACGGACCGGGGTATTTATGCCCATTAAGGCTCCATATCTAGATCCGCCTCCCGCGAACGGACCGAAGTCTCGCAAGGGATAGCTCACACAAGTGTCCAGTAAGAATAAAAAAGACAAACCACAACAGTATAAGACACAAGAAAGTACATGTGCTCATACTTGCATATAACAATTTACAACTGTCCCATTACATTAATACATGTCCAATTAAAAAGTACAACTACCTGGAGCATACCCCGAGGGAGCACAAGCTCACACAACACTAACTACTACAGAACTGCTGGTGGTACAAGTCTGACACAACGTCGTTGTAAGCCAAACACTCGGCAAGCCCTAAAAAGCATTCCAGAAAAGAACTGTAGGGGAGTGAGCCTCAACAAGTCACAGGCTCAGTAGGGGCTACCCAAAATAACATAGTAACCACGGACACCTCAACCCCAATGGGTCTCACTGGCAGCACCAATAGCCAAACCATTTCATGCTCACAACATATATATTTAAATAACACTTTACACAGTAATTGATAAACAAATGCATATTCCTTATAAAGAAAAAGGAACCACAGGCTCGTCTGCTCAACAATTGAAATGCCTAGGCCGCAAGCCTCACAGGCACATTACAGTCACAACTAATCATTTAAGCTATAAGCCGCACAAGTCAACCATTGCCTAGGCTTATAAGCTTCACGGGCAAATCTCAAGTATGCGGGTAATAGGACTGCTAACAAAAAGCTGGTCATGTATACCTCAAATCACAATATGTCGGTCACATATACTAGGTAACATGATCGGCTACAGCGGGCCAATCCATCACACCTGAAAACCATATACGGTAGTTTACCCGAGGAAGGTAAAGCACATTAAGTGGAAGGTCACACTACACGACCTCCATGAAAACAAAATTCCACGTCAATACCAGAAAAATTGGTATACGACGTGCCACCACAAACCATTACCCACACAGGGTACAGGTACCTATTACCAAAAGGAACCAGCACAGAAACAACAAGTGAACCAATGCCATATCAGGGCACACCGTAACAAACTAAACCACATTTGTGGTGAGTCAATACTCACCATCTATAGCTGAAACTGTGCCACCACTCTGGCACTCCACAAGCCACAATCGCAGTCACAACTGTGCCAACACCAGGGCACACCTCAAACGAGACAAACTTCGACTACGAGTCACATACTCATGAACCACGACAAGTAGCAAAGCATGAGTCGGAAAGGAACGACGTCACCACAACCACAACTAGAGCTAACAAAGCACGAGTCGCGAAGAACGACGTCACCACACGGGAATGGTCTACTAGCTGATCAGGCCAGTATCCAACCCGGACAACACAACACAAGAACCACCTCTCACCTCGCAGTCACGGAAGAAAGGTCCAACTGCCGCTCCACGAGAACAAGTCAAACAACTGTGGAGACCAACCAACACCACACCTGCAGACACACAACTGCAGGTCCATGCCTGGCACCTCTAGGGTCTCTGGCCGGAGCACCCTAAAGTGAGGCACTGGAAAACAGGACTAGCTGGGGACCAGTACGTCTACTGGTGTCCGTACCCCCAACCACGAGAGCGCTACAAGTGACTGCACACCCACCAACACAAGCCGCTGCCCTACGGTCGTCTTTCCCTCAGCCGGACGTACAACTCAAACACAGTAGTGAGGGTGTCCAGGAAGACGGCACAGACCTCAACGGTACCACACTCTACCGGGACAAACCCCGAGGACAACAAACACACGTGCCTGGCTCACAAAGAACCTGGGGTACCCGACTAGAGAGGCATTCCGGAATAGGCGTCGGACCACCACACTCGGCAAGCTCAAACCACGATATATACACAAACACTTTCTGTTACCAATCACGGTACATATGTTAGGAATAGCTTGTTCCAGTCACCTTATGACTTACAAGCTAACCTACACAAACACATACATAAACCACATTAATAATAATACCACGACCTGTCATTGGTCACAAAGTGACAGTGAAGGTTACACTAAACACTGACCACGATAATCATATAATAATCACACTTGTATTTTACTAATTATCCATCCAGAATATTATATAAAAGATTCTAGAAGATCGAGGCTAGGTTCAGACGTGAACCTCATCGCCACAACACCACAATAATTAATATATAATAAACATGATAACGCACGATGTGCCATGCATATACAAGCCACTTGCACGACATCAAAACCCTGTGATATTTCACAACTACATAGCCGGTAAATTGACCTCAAAAGCCCCGTGCTCCAAGAGCACCACAGGTGTTAATACGCCGCAACACTTATAATAAGAATGCCATTGAAAACACACTGTGCACATGCACAGGTTGGCGGCGACATCGATTGTCGTCAAAGGATATAGATGACAATGTTCCTTGCCATCAACACCAAGTAAGCGACCACCACTTGGACGTTTACCCACAATCAACGGCTAGATACCTAGCCGTTAATCTCCCAACGAAGAACTCTGCGTCAACCGATGTTGACGCCAAGATCTTCACTGCAGAACCCGCCAGAACACACAAAATGGCCCTAGACCGATTGCACGGGCAATCTAGCCATAAATACAATAGAAAAACAAGGGGAAACACTTCCCCTTACATTTATATACCATAATTAAACCAGAAAAGTAAGATCCAATACTTGGATCGATCAAACCACCCAATTTCCCGGCATGGTAACCCCTTTTTCCCAAAAACACAATTAACAACTAATCTGTGCAAACAGAGCATAACAATTCAAACAAGAGAAGTCAAGGGGTCCAGTCCCTACCTCAGAAACGCAAATAAACTCCTAAAGAACTTTAAATCGCGCCGAAACCCCCAGGAGCTTCCTGCGAATACCACCCTCCAATCCGTCATTCCCCACCCGATCTGCCGCTACCACGCGCATCACGACCTTCCCACGTGCTCCCGTCAACCGTCGGAAGTAGTGAAGAGGCACAAAGGTGAAAGGTGGGGAGAGAGGAGAGGAGAAAATGGGGAAAGAAGAAGGCTCGGGTTTACCTAAAAACACAGGCGCCTCAGGTTAACGTCAACCCATGCGTCGCTAACCAAAACCGCCACAACTAGGCGTCCACATCGCTCGACGCCAAGATCAAGCAATAAAACCCATTAAAATAAACAGTAGACGTTCACATCGATGGACGCCAAAAACATGTTAATGGCAACCCATGGCCGCCAACACAAAGTCGACGTCACCCACCTGGACGCCAGACCCATAACCAAGCCCGGTAAGGATCTAATAAGAAACATACAACACTAATGGGCCTCACATTGGCCACCAAACCCGCTAAACCTGGATCCACGAGGATCCGGAAAACGCGCGACGTTACATTATTATCACCTAAAAAGAAATGTCGTCCTTGACATATAAAACAAATCACAACAAACCGGATTATCACTTAAAAAGAAAATGAAACCATATACAGAACAAGAAGGATACTCTTTCTCTACATCAGCCTTTCAATTCATCTATCCATTTCCATCCTTGCTTTGTTCTTTTCTTTTCTTTTTAATTTATTTCACAATTACTCTGTTCTGTCGATTCCATTGCCTTTCCTTACCTTTCAATTGTAGACGATTCTACCTTGCCAATGGTGCTTTATCTCCTTGAACTGAACCTACTTTCACATTTTTCCAGCTGTGTTTGCAACATTTCTTTTGGGACCACTTTACCTTTCTCGAATATCTTATACTGTAATACTCTATCATGCCATAAGCTTTCCAAACCTTTTTTTTTTGAATTTCTGATGCCATTTTCTTTTTCTATTTATCACTGCATGCTATTATTCTGCCTCATCTACATTTACATTCGCAACTGTCACCTCTTCAAAGAAAACCAATCACCATCTTTGAATTTCCTGTCTTTTTCATATTATTATGCTCATACCATTTCAAGTCATCTCTGATTAAAAACCATAATAAACTCTGTTCCTTTATTCCACTGTGCAAAACTTTACACTTTCTTCTTATTCCAGCAAACCTTAAACAATCTGTGGATATTAAGTCTTTTTTGTTTTAGTTTCTGCTGCGCTACTCTGATCACACCGAACAATTGCTTTCAATTACTTTCTTCTGACTTCAACTGCATTCATTTCTAACTTTAACTGCTTCTCAAATCATCTCATTCAATTAATTCATGCTGAAGAAATTACTGCAATTTCTGACCTGTCAAATTGCTATTAACATGCTTTACTCTTCATATATCTTTCTTGCTTTACTGACATTCTCTGGCTAATCTCACAATTCTACGGCATAAACTTTCCAAATATTACTTAATCAATCTGGTCCAGCATTAAACCCTGAAATATCTTAATAACAGTTCACTTATGTTCAATTAAATCATTTCTTTGCACTGATTTGCAAACTCTGACTGACATTTTCTGACTCATCTGATTTTATTCACTTCATCATTTACTAAATTCTTCCTTTCTCTGATCCATATCTCTTCTTTATATAAACTGCCAGTCATTTTAATCATAACATCTTTTCCGCAAAATATTTCTCTTATTCATTCTGCTGCCTGGCTAATCTTGTTGTACCGTTCATACTATAAATCTTTCTGATATTTAATTATCCCTCTTTAAAATTCAGCAAAAACTCAAATTTAAATACCAATTTCTTTAAATATAACAACTTGCTCTGTCTGCTTCTCTCATTCCATTAAATACTCTTTTTTTAAATAACATAAATATTACAGTCTGCCTTGCTGTTTTTCTCGACTCAATATTTATTAACTGCTTCTCCATTAATGCACTTCTTTCCATTCTATTTCATTTGCCTTGAACTCATTCTAACATACATAACTTTAATTCTGATTTTCCTCGAACTGCTCACAGTTACTAACTTTCACTGCTCTTATCTTTAGCACAGCCACATTTACTAACTTTCTCTGAAGAATTCTCATAACTTGTCATTCATCAACTAAATATTTCTCTTATGCAATTCTTAGAAAATCTCCTTACACACTGATTCTTCTTTTCTTTCTTTCTTTATTCAACTGATCTTTTCTGTACATATTTGTATAAATCCTCATATCAAACTTCATATTACTATCACTATTCATAACAACGCTTTTCTCAAATTCCCCATCTCAGGTACACTTAATCATCACTATTCTTTTATGTACTAGTACCTTTTTTAAAAAGCTGATCTGCTTTACTTAATCATACCAAATTCTTCATAATACTAATCACATTCTCATCCACACTATTTCTTCATATCATCTGACTCAGATCTCTCATGCCACAATACCTTTGCTGAGGTTCTCAACTATACTTTGCACATTTAATAATTTTCTAACACACTTATTGACCTGTTTCTCATTACCTTGTTACCATATACCTGTCTCTGCTAACTCTGTATTCTTACTGAATTCCATATCCAAACTTATTAATTTCCTCAATCCCTTTAACTGCAAATCTTTAACAACTAAACTGATCTATCATAAACCAGCATACTGGTATAATCATACAGATTATACCACCTCTAATCAAATCAACTTTCAACAACTGCTAACGGTTACCAAGTTCTCAACTCAAAAACACATTTTACAAAACAAAAACTTAAACAAATACCACTTTAACCAACACAAAACCGCAGACTTACTACCAGCAGTGGACATTAATTCATGTATTGGGACATTGTAACTTCAATGTCTTTTCATATTCTAACTGGACATTGCTCTGATACCAACTGTGACGGACCGGGGTATTTATGCCAATTAAGGCTCCATATCTAGATCCGCCTCCCGTGAACGGACCGAAGTCTCGCAAGGGATAGCTCACACAAGTGTCCAGTAAGAATAAAAAAGACAAACCACAACAGTATAAGACACAAGAAAGCACATGTGCTCATACTTGCATATAACAAATTACAACTGTCCCATTACATTAATACATGTCCAATTAAAAAGTACAACTACCTAGGGCATACCCCGAGGGAGCACAAGCTCACACAACACTAACTACTACACAACTGCTGGTGGTACAAGTCTGACACAACGCCACTGTAAGTCAAACACTCGGCAAGCCCTGAAAAGCTTGCTTGAAAAGAACTGTAGGGGAGTGAGCCTCAACAAGTCACAGGCTCAGTAGGGGCTACCCAAAATAACACAGTAACCACGGACACCTCAACCCCAATGGGTCTCACTGGCAGCACCAATAGCCAAACCATTTCATGCTCACGACATATATATTTAAATAACACTTTACACAGTAATTGATAAACAAATGCATATTCCTTATAAAGAAAAAGGAACCACAGGGTAGTCTGCTCAACAATTGAAATGCCTAGGCCGCAAGCCTCACAGGCACATTACAGTCACAACCAATCATTTAAGCTATAAGCCGCACAAGTCAACCATTGCCTAGGCTTATAAGCTTCACGGGCAAATCTCAAGTATGCGGGTAATAGGACTGCTAACAAAAAGCTGGTCCTGTATACCTCAAATCACAATATGTCGGTCACATATACCAGGTAACATGATCGGCTATAGTGGGCCAATCCATCACACCTGAAAACCATATACGGTAGTTTACCCGAGGAAGGTAAAACACATTGAGTGGAAGGTCACACTACTTGACCTCCACGAAAGCAAAATTCCACGTCAATACCAGAAAAACTGGTATACGACGTGCCACCACAAACCATTACCCACACAGGGTACAGGTACCTATTACCACAAGGCACCAGCACGGAAACCACAAGTGAACCAATGCCATATCAGGGCACACCGTAACAAACTAAACCACATTTGTGGTGTGTCAATACTAACCATCTATAGCTGAAACTGTGTCACCACTCGGGCACTCCACAAGCCACAATCGCAGTCACAACTGTGCCAACACCAGGGCACACCTCAAACGAGACAAACCTCGACTACGAGTCACAAACTCACGAACCACGACAAGTAGCAAAGCACGAGTCGGAAAGGAACGATGTCACCACAACCACAACTAGAGCTAACAAAGCACGAGTCGCGAAGAACGACGCCACCACACGGGAACGGTCTACTGGCTGATCAGGCTAGTATCCAACCCGGACAACACAACACAAGAACCACCTCTCAGCCTTGCAGTCACAGACGAAAGGTCCAACTGCCGCTCCACGAGAACAAGTCAAACAACTGTGGAGACCAACCAACACCACACCTGCAGACACACAACTGCAGGTCCATGCCTGGCACCTCCAGGGTCTTTGGCCGGAGCACCCTAATGTGAGGCACTGGAAAACAAGACTAGCTGGGGACCAGTACGTCTACTGGTGTCCGTACCCCCAACCACGAGCGCGCTACAAGCGACCTCACACCCACCAATAGAAAGCCGCTGCCCTACTGTCGTCTTTCCCTCAGCCGGACGTACAACTCAAACACAGGAGTGAGGGTGTCCAGGAAGACGGCACAGACCTCAACGGTACCACACTGTACCGGGACAAACCCCGAGGACAACAAACACACGTGCCTGGCTCACAAAGAACCTGGGGTACCCGACTAGAGAGGCATTCCGGAATAGGCGTCGGACCACCACACTCGGCAAGCTCAAACCACGATATATACACAAACACTTTCTGTTACCGATCACGGTACATATGTTAGGAATAGCTTGTTCCAGTCACCTTATGACTTACAAGCTAACCTACACAAACACATACATAAACCACATTAATAATAATACCACGACCTGTCATTGGTCACAAAGTGACAGTGAAGGTTACACTAAACACTGACCACGATAATCATATAATAATCACACTTGTATTTTACTAATTATCCATCCAGAATATTATATAAAAGATTCTAGAAGATCGAGGCTAGGTTCAGACGTGAACCTCATCGCCACAACACCACAATAATTAATATATAATAAACATCATAACGCACGATGTGCCATGCATATACAAGCCACTTGCACGACATCAAAACCCTGTGATATTTCACAACTACATAGCTGGTAAACTGACCTCAAAAGCCCCGTGCTCCAAGAGCACCACAAGTGTTAATACACCGCAACACTTATAATAAGAATGCCATTGAAAACACACTGTGCACATGCACAGGTTGGCGTCGACATCGATTGTCATCCAAAGGATATAGACGACAATGTTCCTTGCCATCAACACCAAGTAAGCGACCACCACTTGGCCGTTTACCCACAATCAACGGCTAGAAACCTAGCCGTTAATCTCCCAACGAAGAACTCTGCGTCAACCGATGTTGACGCCAAGATCTTCACTGCAGAACCCGCTAGAACACACAAAATGGCCCTAGACCTATTGCACGGGCAATCTAGCCATAAATACAATAGAAAAACAAGGGGAAACACTTCCCCTTACATTTATATACCATAATTAAACCAGAAAAGTAAGATCCAATACTGGATCGATCAAACCACCCAATTTCCCGGCATGATAACCCCTTTTTCCCAAAAACACAATTAACAAGTAATTTGTGCAAACGGAGCATAACAATTCAAACAAGAGAAGTCAAGGGGTCCAGTCCCTACCTCAGAAACGCAAATAAACTCCTAAAGAACTTCAAATCACGCCGAAACCCCCAGGAGCTTCCCGCGAATACCACCCTCCAATCCGTCATTCCCCGCTCGATCTGCCGCCACCGCGTGCATCACGGCCTTCCCACGTGCTCCCGTCAACCGTCGGAAGTAGTGAAGAGGCACAAAGGTGAAAGGTGGGGAATGGGGAGAGGAGAAAATGGGGAAAGAAGAAGGCTCGGGTTTACCTAAAAACACAGGCGCCTCAGGTTAACGTTAACCCATGCGTCGCTAACCAAAACCGCCACAACTAGGCGTCCACATCGCTCGACGCCAAGTTCAAGCAATAAAGCCCATTAAAATAAACAATAGACGTCCACATTGATGGATGCCAAAAACATGTTAACGGCAACCCATGGCCACCAACACAAAGTCGACGCCACCCACCTGGACGCCAGACCCATAACCAAGCCCGGTAAGGATCTAATAAGAAACATACAACACTAATGGGCCTCACATTGGCCACCAAACCTGCTAAACCTGGATCCACGAGGATCCGGAAAACGCGCGACGTTACATTATTATCACCTAAAAAGAAATGTCGTCCTCGACATATAAAACAAATCACAACAAACCGGATTATCATTTAAAAAGAAAATGAAACCATATACAGAACAAGAGGGATACTCTTTCTCTACATCAGCCTTTCAATTCATCTATCATTTTCCATCCTTGCTTTGTTCTTTTCTTTTCTTTTTAATTTATTTCACAATTACTCTGTTCTGTCGATTCCATTGCCTTTCCTTACCTTTCAATTGTAGACGATTCTACCTTGCCAATGGCGCTTTAACTCCTTGAACCGAACCTACTTTCACAATTTTCCAGCTGTGTTTGCAACATTTCTTTTGGGACCACTTTACCTTTCTCGAATATCTTATACTGTAATACTCTATCATGCCATAAGCTTTCCAAACCTTTTTTTTTTTGAATTTCTGATGCCATTTTCTTTTTCTATTTATCACTGCATGCTATTATTCTGCCTCATCTACATTTACATTCGCAACTGTCACCTCTTCAAAGAAAACCAATCACCATCTTTGAATTTCCTGTCCTTTTCATATTATTCTGCTCATACCATTTCAAGTCATCTCTGATTAAAAACCATAATAAACTCTGTTCCTTTATTCCACTGTGCAAAACTTTACACTTTCTTCTTATCCCAGAAAACCTTAAGCAATCTGTGGATATTAAATCTTCCTTGTTTTAGTTTCTGCTGCACTACTCTGATCACACCGAACAATTACTTTCAATTACTTTCTTCTGACTTCAACTACATTCATTTCTAACTTTAACTGCTTCTCAAATCATCTCATTCAATTAATTCATGCTGAAGAAATTACTGCAATTTCTGACCTGTCAAATTGCTATTAACATGCTTTACTCTTCATATATCTTTCTTGCTTTATTGACATTCTCTGGCTAATCTCATAATTCTACGGCATAAACTTTCCAAATATTACTTAATCAATCTGCTCCAACATTAAACTCTGAAATATCTTAATAACAGTTCACTTATGTTCAATTAAATCATTTCTTTGCACTGATTTGCAAACTCTGACTGACATTTTCTGACTCATCTGATTTTATTCACTTCATCATTTACTAAATTCTTCCTTTCTCTGATCCATATCTCTTCTTTATATAAACTGCCAGTCATTTTAATCATAACACACTACAAGAAAAAGCGCATATAGAGACCGAAATTTTCTGTCCCTATTTGGTCCCAAAATAGGGACCGAATAGAGACTGAAAATTTCAGTCCCAAATATAGAGACCGAATAATTTCGGTCCGTATTCAGTCCCTATTTAGGGACCGAATAGGGACCGAAATTATTCGGTTCCAAATATAGGGACCGAATAGGGACCGAAATAATTTGGTCCCAAATATAGAGACCGAATTTTTTCGGTCCCCATTCGGTCCCTATTCAGGGACTGAATAGGGACCGAAATTATTCGGTCCCAAACATAGAGACCGAAATTATTCACGGACCGAATAGGGACCGAAAAAATTCGGTCTCTATGTTTGGGACCGAATAATTTCGGTCCCTATTCAGTCTCCATATTCAGGGACTAAATAGGGACTGAAATAATTCGGTCTCTATATTTGGGACCGAATTATTTCGGTCCCTATTCGGTCCCTAAATAGGGACCGAACGGAGACTGCAATCATTCGGTCTCCATATTTGGGACTGAATTAATTCGTTCCCTAAATAGGGACTGAATTTTTCGGCCTCCATAATTTGAGATTGATTAAATTCAGTCACAATTCGATAACCCTAAATAGTGATCGAATAGTAAATCAGTCTCTATTTTACAGACCGAATGATGACTGATTTTATTTCAGTCATAAATTCTCAATAACGTGAGAAAGAATTATGACCGATTTTGTGACGTCTCAAATTAATACCAGGTATATCCGTTAGCATATTTACAACAGAAAATCATTTAAAGATTTATATTGTTTCATGTCGGCACCATTTCTGCACATATGTACACTGACAATGTGTCACTGGATTTTGGTAATAAAATTTAGTTCGAAATTACCATAATTATCAGAAAAATATGTTTATACCAAAAATGTGGATATTGAGAATTTTTGATGCACGGTTAATGAGGTAAATATGATTTATCTACTTTTAGGACAATTTATACTTGATAAATATTTTTTCAGGAAAATTTTAAATAAAAATTACCATAAACTTGTTTACGTAAGATTTAACCTGCATCTAAATGTGAACATGTGTAAGTAGTGGTAGGTATGCGTAAAAGTGTATATATTTATTAGTATATATATATATATATTTATATGTGTGTTTGTGTGTGTGTGTTAATAAAAGAAAAGATAAAATAATGTCAAAAAGATTATTAGGTATACTTACGTGTTTTAGCTAATACTCAGTCTTAGCTAGGCAAGTGTTCTTGTGAATTAAAGGATTCTTATTCTTCTTCTTTTCTTCTGACTGTGTTTTGGAAATAGTACTAGTAGTGTCAACACTTCTATCCAGTAGTGTTGACCTATCTATCTAGTAGTGTCAGTTAACACTATCTATCCAGTAGTGTCAACACTATCTATGCAGTACTAGTGTTGACCTATCCGTACTCATGTGTCAACACTATCTATCCAGTAGTACTGTCACCATTATCTATCCAGTAGTGTTGACCGATTTATCCCTTATAGCGTCGACCTATCCCTTCATAGTATCGACCAATACCTTGTAGAGAGTTGACACTTTCCTTCAGAGTGTCAACACTCTCTGCTATTCAGGTTGACACACTCTGTTAATTTTCAAATCAACTTATAACTCATGTCTCCAGTGACTTAATTAGGTCGACACACCCATATTCTAGGTCGAATAAAAAGCTCTTTTTTTTTCTTCCAGAATATGGAGAACAATATGGACCTTTCACAAAATTTTAAATAATTAATCTGAATTCTCAGGTCTACACACACAACGAACTCACACTTTAATCGTCTGTGTTGTTATCTATCGAAATTAGGGCTGTAAATGTGTAACACCTTGATTTTGTTTATAAAAATACTTGGTCATTTGTGTATAATACATGATGACGTTCCAATTAGTTCGAATATTACGCACACCTCCATTACTAAAATAAAGCTCGGTAATAAACACACAAGAGGCCCATAAATTAATAACCTAAATAAGTAAAATTATGTTGATGGAAAAGGATTAAAATAGAATTATATTATATTAAAGAAATATATGGAATTTTATATATGTATATATATATATATATATATATATATATATATATATATATATATATATATATATATATATATCAATTATGGCACAATGATTACGTAAGGTAATCACTGTTCATCCTGTGTAACTTGGGTTACGTAAGAACTGTATTACGTGTTTAACCCAGGTGAAATCCTTTTGAAGATTTCATCGTCATCGTTCGTTGCAATCTCGCATGCGGATAAACCCCACCTTTAAACCCCGCCAATGATCCTTATCTTATCCTCCCGCACATGCTGCTGCTGCTATGCCTTGCTACTCCTACAACTGCTCTACTGTTACTACTGCTTTACTGCTGCTACTGCTTTGCTGTTGGTGATGCTATGCTTAGGACTGTTCATTTCTCGGTCCAACCCGATAAACCGAACCGAACCGAACCGAACCGAACTGTTCGGTTCGGTTCGGTTCAACTAACTAAAGTAAATTGAGTCGAACCGATTGAACCGAAACAACCCTAAAAAGCCCTAATCTGGTCACGCAGCCCTTCTCCCTCCCGGTCTCAGTTCGGCCTCTCCTCTGTTGGGTTCTCATATTGGAGAATGTTGGGTTACAACAAGTGCTTAAATGTTTTTGATGATGAGCAATACTAATTGATGTTATGTGAAATGTTCACAAATGGTATGTTTGTTTTTGATGATGAACATTTCATGAACAAGACAAAATTGTTGTGTTATGAATGTGTGAAACATGATGAGAATGACAATTGGATGCAAATGAAACACATGTTTTATATGTTCATTATATCTCACTAATTATGTCTTTTAATGTAGGTGAGATTCCATGCAAGACAAAGCCCAAAATCCAAGTGCAAAAGAACAAGACAAGTTGCTGAAATAGTGCACCTGTCAACAGATGACAGTGCATCTGTCAACAGATGAATAGTGCATCTGATGCATCTGTCGACAGATGATTTTCGCCTGTCGACAGATACACTCAGAAATCTATTTCCAGAAAGCCCAGTCTTCCGGTTCTTGCAAACCTGTCAGCATCTGTCGACAGCAGCAAGTCGGCTGTCGACAGACGGAGTTTTGGGAAGATCTAATGGCCAGGATATGATCTATATTTTGGTGTTTCCTTTTAGCACGACTCTCTATGCTTGGACACCACTATATATGGATCATATGAGGCTATTTTCGCAGCAAGGAGCCACCATACCAAAACCCTAAGCAAAGGTCAAGATCAAGGCTTTCTTCCTGCTGCCCTGCTTCATCTCTCTGCCCAGAACAAAGAAGAACAACCTTCCAAGCGGAGTTGAAGCCGGTTCGTCCGTGGTTCAAGCTTCTCCATCAATTGATACTTGTCAAGACAAAGCTTGGAGTCTTCTGGACGACCAACGAGAAGAGATCTACATCGGGATTTGATTCTTCATCTCAAAACTCTTCTCCTTTCACTACTTTCATATATCTGTGTGTGTGCACTGATTTGAGATCAGTACGTGGATGTTGTGGAAGTGTGGATTGTTGTTCTGATTGCGTGTTTGCATCAGACAACGTGTGTGTGGTGTGTTGGTCAGATCAAGGCTAGAGGATCTGATCTTTTGTGGACTTGATCTAGCGTGTGTGTGTGTGGTTGAGCCGGTGTGCTCGTGTGTGTGTTGTACTCAGTTCTTGAGTAGTGTGTCCTCACTGTGTGGGGGGTGGACGTAGGAGTCACGTGGTGTGATCTCCGAACCACCTAAAAATCCCTTGTGCACTGTGGTTTGACTTATGGTTTGCACTGTATTGCGCTAGATGCATGCATAGGGATTTCGTCTACACACTAACTGTTAGTTTGCTCACACACATTGCATCAGATCAAAGGGGTTTTAATTGAGTAGATCTTTTAATCCGAAGTAATTTTCATATTGCTTAAGTTTCCGCTGCAAATCTATTCAACCCCCCCTTCTAGCTTTGCCATAACCGAACATTCGATCCTAACATCCTCTTTCTTTGCTACACAGCGGAGTGTCGGAGCCCCTGCTCTTCGGCCTCTCCCATCGCCCCGAGCACGAGCAGTCGAGCGTCCTCGGCCAAGGTGGTCGTCGCCGTCCGTGCAACATTCTTGGACAACGTCGTCTTCTTCTTCGTCGGTGTCTTCGACATCTTCTAAAACCAGCAGAGACTTTCGCCTGCTTTCTTGTCTAAGAAGACCAGACGTGTTGGTGCTGCAGGTGAGAGATCCCCATTCTATCGATTTTGAGTGGAGCATCAAGAATGCCCGAGCCATTGGCCTTTTTATTTCTATCGATTTTGAGTGGAAATCTGTTGTACTCCTGACATCCCGAACTTTCTCATGCCCCTTTCAAAAAAGCACACACACATCACTGGCGGCAAGATTTAAGCGGACAAGCCAGGAGTCCCATTTGGGTTGAAACCAGGTTTTAACTCCCCAGCATAATCTAAAATTTTGTGTTTTCCACCCAATCTTATATATCGCATGTCTCGCGTCAGATAGAAGCCACATGTTATTAGTTAGTTGTAGTTGTCTTATTATCTTATTTGTTAATTTGGATGAATTTGAGTTTATTAAATATATGGTTTTTTTTTCAGAACTTTCAGGTGTTACATCAGTGCCTCTAGTTGTTGATATTGCATAAGCTTTATTAGTAAGTATTTCTTGTCGTTATGTAGAGACGAAATAGCGACGGAAAGTTTAGTTGTCGCTAATCCGTCGCTAATATACTGTTATCCCGCCAAATCTATTTCCCCTTCCCCCCCTACGCCCTTCCGTCGAAACCCCCCATTTCCCCTTTCTCCTCCCCCGCCCGCCCTTCCGTCGAAACCCTCCTTTTCTTCCATCGGAGCTGTCGACCGTCGTCGCTCGCCAGTGGCCGACTGTCGTCGTCCGCCAGTCGCCGGCCGTCGTCGCCATCCCCTTCGCCATCCACGGTAAATCTCTCTCTCTCTCTCTCTCAACCCCCCTCACCCAGTCGCCGTCCTCCCCTCCACCGGCCTGTGCCCCCCTCCCTCTACACCTTGCAATGCCCCCCCCCCCTCTCTCTCGTGCGCTAGCATCCCCTCCACCGGCCTGTGCCCCCCTCCCTTTACACCTTGCAACGCCCCCCCCTCTCTCTCTCGTGCGCTAGCATCCCCTCCCCTCACACAGTCACCCTCCTCCCCTCCGCCGGTGTGTGCACCACCTCCTCCCTTCAACCCTCTCTCTCTCTCTCTCCCCTCGCCAGCAGTCCTCACCCCGTCGCCGTCCTCCCCACCGCCGGCATGTGCACCCCCTCCTCTACACCCTTCAACCCTCTCTCTCTCTCTCTCCCCTTGGCCAGCACTCCCTCACCCCGTCACCGGCCTCCCCTCCGCCGGCCTATGCCCCCTCCCTTTGCGCCCTGCAAGTCTGCAATAACCCCCCCTCCCTCCGCCGACATGTGCCCCCCCTTCCCTCTGCCCCTGCAACCCCCATGGCAGCCCACCTCCGCCGCTTGTGCCCCCACCCGACCTATGCTTTCTTGCCCAATTCCGGATTTATTAGTTTTGTTTGCTTACATTTCTTTCTTTTGGACTTCTTTCTTAGGTTTTTCTTCAGATTCAAAGTCACGAGGTCGCCTAGCTAAGCTCAACTGCCTCCCATCTAACCAGGTGAACTTGGGTATTTTTAAACTTTGTTACTTACTGGCGGTCATGAGTCGAATCCAACCCATTTTAGATGTAGCATTTGGATGAGCCGGATGTGTTTTGCTTTAAAGAGATGCATACTGAGATGGCAGATACACAGTCATGTGATCGATCTATATGGAGATAATCAAGATATGATGATAAGTTTCAATTTTTAATTAAAAAAATAAATTCTCTCATATCCTTTCATCTTATTATAAGTGAATCACATGAGTATATTCGCCATCTCAGTATGGATATATTGCGTCCATTTTGAAGACTGGCAAGTCCTGTTGGGCTGGAAATACCTGTTTTGAGTTGATCTGGGAAAGATTTGAAACTCTCTCTTTCTACCATCGAACTATCGGACATAGAATTAACACATGTCTGTGATTCGTATTATTTAAAGATGAAGACCAATCTGACAAGAAGGTGCTATTTATGGTTTTTTTTTTCTTCCTCGAGTTTGCAATGCAAGAACCATCCGCTGACCCCAGCCGGCCGTTGTCGTTACTAGTATTGAAAATGGATTTATATGAGGATAATTCTTCCCTTCTACTGTCCGTCCCATGTTATCTTATTTGGGACGGAAACAGTCTGAACGAGAGGCAAACACCACTCTTTTTATATAAAATCTATCTTGGTTTCGTGTTTGTATGTGCGTATCTTTTGTATTTGAAAAATTTGGAACAGATATTGCACATGTTCTTGTCATCAATTTTCAATAACAAAGTTTAAAAAAATTTGGAGAGATTACTGCAGTTGCATTAGAAATTCAAGTGTTTAGTCAAATCTGAGAACCCATTTTTGTCATCATCTTGCTGCTTTTATGAGGCGCGTCAAGTAGCCGGTCTTGCAACCTCCACCTGCAAAATACTCTGAACCTGACTGCAAACTTGGGTATTTTTGATTTGTTGCATTTTTCTCATGTCATCTTTTGTGACAGTCTCTGGATATCAATGTTATTGTTACATTTAGCCTCAATGGGTTTACATAAGAGCACCCTTCCTTTGCCCTTCATATGTGCCATTCGATTAGTGAGGGTATATGTACAGATGACTTGTGTTACTCTTTTCCTAGATAAAAATCATATATGCATAAGTATGTGCCATTTGATTAGTGAAGATGTGTATAGATGGTTTGTGTGGTTCTTTTCATAGATAAAAAGATATATATATCAAGAAGTGGAGAGATGATGACTCCTCTATATATATCCAGAAGTGGAGAGATGATGACATTTTAGTGGTTGTTTCCTTTAAACTAGATTTCTATGGATATCACTGTTGTCACGAGGCCCTTCATATTCTATGTACTATGGTATAACTATTTTTGGAAGATAATATTTTAGTTTTTTAGTAACAGTATATTTTCTGAGAGTTGGTAACAGAGCATATCTCCACAGAGAAAAATGAAGCATGCATCCATGTGTTCTGCTATGTGTTACAGATGATATATCATCCTGTTGGCTAATCCAGATAATTCATATGTCAATTTCCTACATCTTCCTGACTAGTGAACAGATGTTTCCTTTTTTGGCCAATCAGAAAAATGAACATTTCAGCAGAGCAAATATCTTACATGAGAGGTGAGGGATTGAACACAAATTATAAAAATGGAGTACAACATAAAACTATCCAGATTGCATTAAGATAACTTGGACATTGAGTAACTTGAGAAGCTACTGCAGAAAGCCACAATGTGAAATGCAAAGGATGCATATAAATCTACCATTTTGGATAACATCAAATTAAGATCGAAGATGAGGCACACCAGCCTTATCCAAAACCAAGCTTCCCTTGACAGCCAAAGGAAGAGAACTGAGACTGCTTAGAATTGCAAGCACAATTGATGGTCCCTTAGAACTGTAGTTTAGGTAAACACTAGTCAGACAGCCCCAATTTAGATAGAATAATTCTCTGAAGGGCAGAGGACGGACTTTTGGATCATATATATGCAGCTCTTCCTTACAACACTCGTATAGATGAAGGAATACTAGGGTAAAAAATAAAAAAACATGGCACTCAAACATGCCTCCTTTCTTTAATTCATTTACATGTATGTGTGAATTTAGTTTCTTATTGCACTTGTTTATCTGTATTCTACTTCTTACTTTAATGCAATTCATTTACATGTGTGTGTGAATTTAGTTTATTATTGCACTTGTTTATATGTATGATATTGTTTTTATTTTTTTTCATATTTATGTGGGTTATTATTGCACTTGTTTATATGCATGCTTTAGTTTTTATTTTCTTTTTAACACTGCACACACTTCACGAGAGCGTGTTAAGCCCGTGTCAATGAACCTCCCGTTCAAGACTTTGGGATTGATGTGCACGAGTCTTATTTTCAAAGATGAGAACGTGTATATCTAACTCAAAGTCCTGAATTGTCCCGTTTTGGACAGTCTGTGAATGTTTGATCGCAGTTAGGTGGTCATTTACTATGTGCTTGTATTATTTGTTGAAAATTTCGGGTGTGTCTACTCACTCCTCTCTGATATACCTTTATTGATTTAGAATATTTTCTTAACCACTTATTAGTAAGTGTTTAAGAAAATATCTTAATCAATAAATATTTTTGGTATATCGGAGAGGTGTGGGGAGATGCTGCCGAAATTTTCAGCAAATAATACAATCACATAGTAAATGGTCATCTGAGTGCGATCAAATATTCACAGATGGGTAAAAAGTGATAATCTAAATAATAAATCCTTCCTATTCATTTCGGTTGCGTCGAAGGATGTGTGATTCATCTTTTAAAGTTATTTGTCTATTGATATTGTTTGGGCGTAGGACAACAATGGCTTCAGACCGTTCATGGATGTATCGCAGAATAGTTGATCATGTGGTGTCCCAAGAGTTTAGGGTCGGAGTTGAGAATTTCGTTCAGTTTGCATTGGGGAATCTAAATGCAGAAGTAGACAGGCAAGGTGGTATCCGATGTCCTTGTATGATTTGTAAAAATTTGATGTGGAATTCCCCATGGGAAGTTCAACGCCATTTATACAGAAAAGGGTTTGTTGAAGGTTATATGAATTGGACATGTCATGGTGAGGATTTCTGGTCGCACGAGTCTAGTAATGTGGAAGGCACAAGTACGTACGTGGATATGGTTGTAGATGCTGCTGGTCCGGCATTCAGTGTACATGTGGATCCTGTATATGCTGAAGACGTGCCGAATAAGGGAGCCGAAAGATTCTATCAGTTACTTAAGGATGCTGATGAGCCATTGTGGGATGGTTGTCAAAAGCACACTCGGTTGTCAGCGGTGTCACAGTTGTTGAACTTGAAATCTGAATTTCATATTTCTGAGAATTTCTTTGATCGTCTCCTCATCATCATCAAGAGCATGTTACCTCCAGATGAAAAGCTACCTCCAAATTTTTATCGTGCCAAGAAGATGGTGAATGATTTAGGACTTGGATATGTGAAAATAGATGCATGTCCTAATCATTGTATGTTGTATGACAAAGAGAATGCAGATATGGTATCCTGTTCAGTTTGCCATCATGATAGATTTAAACCTAAAAGAGGGGTCAATTCTAGGGGAAAGGATATACCTTATGCGTCATTGCGATATTTCCCCCTTACACCCAGGCTGTAGCGGATGTATATGTCTTCAAAGACAGCTGGACATATGAGGTGGCATGCAGAAAGAGTACGTCGGGACATGGATATTATGACTCATCCTGCAGATGGCGAAGCTTGGATTCATTTCAACCATGTTTATCCTATCTTCTCAAGGGAGTCACGTAATGTGAGGCTTGGTTTATGCACTGACGGATTTAATCCATTTGGAGGTTCAGTGGCTTCCTACTCCAGCTGGCCAGTGTTCGTGACACCATACAACCTTCCTCCGAGCATGTGCATGAAGCGAGAGAATTTGTTCCTGTCCTTATTGATTCCTGGTCCGAAAAGTCCTACAAAAAATATAGACATCTATCTAAGACCGTTGATTGATGAATTGAAATTATTATGGACTGAGGGGGTCAATACTTATGATGCATGTAGAAAGCAAAATTTCACTATGAGGGCGGCATTGATGTGGACTATAAGTGATTTTCCTGCATATGGAATGCTATCTGGTTGGAGCACACATGGGAGGCTAGCATGTCCGTATTGTATGGATAATACCAAATCGTTTGTACTTAAACATGGTGGGAAGTCCTACTGGTTTGATTGCCATCGTCAGTTTTTACCAGCTGATCACCCTTTTAGAAGACAAAAAGATGCATTCCTAAAGAACAGAAAGGAACGAGATGAAGTTATATTCGAGAGGTTGTTCGGTCATCATATGGCAGCACATGTTGAAAATTTGCCAGATATCACACAACAGATGGGCAGTACCCGACACCTTTCAGGTTTTGGGAAGGAGCACAACTGGGTGAAGAAAAGCATTTTCTGGGAGCTACCTTATTGGTCGACTCTTCTTGTGCGGCACAATCTAGACGTAATGCATATCGAGAAAAATGTCTTTGATAATGTATTCAACACAGTTATGGATATCAAAGGTAAAACAAAGGACAATGTGAATGCACGCTTGGACTTGTCCATGCTCTGTAAACGTCCAGATTTAGAAATTGTTGAAGTAAATGGGAAATCAAGTAAACCAAAAGCAGTTTATGTGCTTGGAGGAGGACAAGTAAAGCAAGTGTGTCAGTGGCTGAAACAACTGAGATTTCCTGACGGTTATGTGTCAAATATTGCTCGTTCTGTCAACGTCAGTGAGGGAAAGATATATGGAATGAAGAGTCACGACTGCTATGTATTCATACAAAGGTTGCTACCTATTGCATTTCGTGACATCTTGCCGAAGCAGCTATGGGGAGCGTTATCTGAGTTGAGTCGATTTTTCACGATTCTATCTGCATCAGAACTCAGGCTTCAAGATGTGCAAACTATCGAACAGAATGTGGTCACCACTGTATGCAAGTTGGAGAAGATATTTCCACCTGGTTTCTTCGATTCAATGGAGCATTTACTCGTACATCTACCATATGAAGCAAAGGTCGGAGGGCCAGTACAATATAGATGGATGTATCCATTTGAGAGGTATATGCAAATATGAACTATTTCCTTCGTACGATTGCACCTTACGTAAGTGATAGCTTTTCTAATTGTCTCTTACATTGTGGATGTAGGTGTATGCATGACCTTAAAATGAAAGTCCGAAATAAAGCAAAAGTGGAGGGTTCTATTGCTGAGGCATACATTATGGAGGAAATCTCTAACTTTTGTGCAATGTACTTTGAAGCAGACATTCAAACTCGTCGGACACAACCTCCACGTAATGATGATGGGGGGGAATCTGTCGGTTCAAATCGACTCTCAATATTTACTCATCCTGGACGTGCCTTCGGACATTCTTCAACTCGAATGCTGGATGACAGAGAGTTATGTGCCGCAGAGATATATATTCTTTTAAATTGTTCTGAGCTAGAATGTTATGTTGAGTAAGTACTAATCTCACAATTTAAATTTATATGTAAGTTTTTTGCCTTTATTCTACCTATTCAATGTGGTCTGCTATTCATATTGCAGACAATTTGATTCAGAATTAATTCAAAAAAATCCACAACTTACTGATTTTGAGGTTGAAAAAGAACGAGAGAATTCATTGGCCTTATGGCTAAGAGAACGCGTAAGTGTACACCGTCAAAGAGTATTCAACAAAATTCATTTCACTTTATAACTAGCCTTTTCTACACGCAGGTGCAAGAAGGTTTAATTACTGATGAAAGAGTTCGTCAGGTAGCCTACAGCCCATCCAAAATTGCACAGAATTATCCTGGATTTATTGTCAATGGGTATAGGTTTCATACGGAAGACTATGGGCATAATAAATCTACCATGAACAGTGGCGTATGTGTAAAAGGAAGTACATACAATGAAAGTGAGTATGACTACTATGGTATTGTAGAGGAGATCCTACAATTGCAATATCTAGGACAAGACAATCATATATTCTTGTTCAAGTGTCATTGGTTTGATCCGAATTCCATTCGAAATGACACAACACATGGGATTGTCGAGCTTAAGCATAAGTCAAAATTGAATACTTATGAGCCATTCATCTTAGCCACACAAGCCTAGCAAGTGTATTATACAAGCTATCCTTCATGTACAAACAAAGAACGAAATGATTGGTGGGTAGTTTGCAGAGTTAAGTCAAGACTATTATCTGATTATGAATTGGACATGACTGATCAGACACCTGAAGAGATCAACGCAGAATTCTTTCAAGAAGACTTTGTTGAAGATGTAGAGTTGACAACTCATATTGGAGAAGACGAATCCGAAGCACCAATGTCCTTGTCTCACGGAAATGAGGTCGAAGAAGTCGATCCACGTGAGATGAAAGACAGTAGTGCTCGTCGTACAGATATTGAATATGAAAGTTCTGGTGAGGAAGAGGAATATACCAGTGATGAATGTGAAGATGATGACGAAGATGGGGTTGAATTAGACATATCGTCATCATCTGAGGAGGAAATGGATATCAATTAAACTATGGTAGAATTTTTTCACACTTGTAGAGTATATTTAAAGCAGCTCACTTTCAATATAAGCAATTGACTAGTAAACATTATGATTTTATGTTCTCTATGAAGATATGGTGCGTGGAGGAAGATCTGGTAGCAGTTCTAGGAGGGGCATTCGTGGGAGGGCTTTGTTCCCCGCATCTGGTATGTATATTTTTCTAATATAGTCATCACCTGTGTATTTTTCTCTGTATATTATTTATGTGTACTTGTGTAGTGTTAATGCCATTAAAATTGTTACAGTTTCTGGTTCTCCTTCGAGTGAGCGGACACCTCCTCTACCTAGCGGACTAGGTTTGTATATTTCAATTTTCATAACACATTTACACATTTATTAATGTTATTACAGTTGCTGGTCCTTCTTCTGCATCTCCTAGCGTGCCTGCAGGTATGTATATTTCAATTTTCAAGTATTTTTTTAGTCATTATTTACACATATTATTAATGTTATTAGAATTGTTACAGTTGCTGGTCCTTCTTCTGCATCTCCTAGCGTGCCTGCAGGTATGTATATTTCAATTTCCTAATATTTTTGTAGTAATTATTTATATATTATTAATGTTATTAGAATTGCTACAGTTTCTAGTTCTTCTGCTCCTACCGTGCCTGCAGGTATGTATATTTACAAATGTACTTTTATTGTGCATTCATCTTCCTCATTACTTATGCGTTCTATTCTAGTTACAGCTGTTGGTGCATCCTCCGAGTCTCCTCTTGTAGTAGCTGGTATGTATATGTAAAGTTATACTTTAATGTATGCATTAATTCTGATGCCATTAAAATGTCACATGCTCAAGTCATTCTACACATTCTCCAGATGCACCAGTAGATTTGTATATTTAATTGTTAGGGTATTTCTGTAGTCATTATTTAGTATTTTTGTACATTACTCATGTTGTTCATCATTATTTTCCAGGTTCGGTGCCAGAGGATGTTGGTAGTCTGCAGGAGGGCAGAGGTAGTTTTTATGAGAGCACTCTGCGGGAGGTCTGGATTAATGGGTACGTAATCAACATGTATGTATTTCCTATGGGCAATGAAGTGAATTTAGTTCAGAAATTGACATTATGCAGTTACATCATTGCAGTGATAAAATAGAGCCTACTCAAGCATCTCAATTCATCACAAGAACGTTACAAGCACATTTTCCTGGGCCAATTCATAGATTCAATGATTTTCTGATGGAGGTCCAGGAGCACTTGTATCAGATGTTCATGGTATGTAATTTCGTATTGTAATTTAATTCTTATCGTATTCATACATGCAGTTCACTAACTCTTATGTATATAGAGCCAGCATCGATTCACGAGTCGTACGGACGAGGTGCGGTCTCGATTTGTATGGACGATGACCGCAAGATCAAATTTCAAGCATTTGATGTATAACGCGAGAAAAAATGCAGAGAAACATTCTTAGAGTGCAGACCCGACTCTTTGGAGGGAGCGGGCGCCCAGTTGGATGAGGGGAGAATATTGGGAAACTCTTTGCAACATCTGGGCTGCAGAGAGATGGCAACAAACATCCTCAATAATGAAAGTTAATCGGGCTGCGAATCCAGAAGCAAACATGCATACTGGTGGGTCTGTCTCTTTTGCAACCCATCAGTCCAAATTGGTAAGTAATTTGTCCATTTCTGGTCTCTTTTATTTATAAAGGTACTCATTTATGTCATGTTTTTTCTGTGAAATAGGAGAAGGAGCTAAAAAGGCAGCCGACATTTTCCGAGGTGTTCGATAGAACACACATGAAAAAAGGAACGTATGCATACATTAGCGATAGAGCCCGATTGGTTGCAGTAAGTATTTAGAAGATATTCACTATTTAATTTTTCACATTAATATGAATATTAACTACTATCGTTTTTTCTGGTTTCTTGCAGTAGTTATACAACCAACAAATGACAGAAAAGTACGTCGGGGAGGACGAGCAGCCGCCGTTAGATCCTGAGGTATGGGTTCCGACATCTGGGCCCCAAAGAAAGGCCATGTGTATGGTTTTGGGCACAGCATCGACACGAGCCGGGTGTTATCTGGAGGATCCAGCTCAGAGTCACAGACCAGTGCATTCCACGCAGGAGTTGGTACTCCAGGTACTTCTCCAGGACAGCTGATGGGCTTCATTGACAGTAGGATATCGGGCTTAGAGTCTCGTCTGGCGGATTCGATGGAGACTCGTCTGGCCCAGATGCAGATGCAGGTGACCGACGCACTACAGGCCCAGCTCTCCCAGTCTCTCTCCCAGGTTATCTCCCAGACCTTCTCCCAGATCAACATTCCTCCTCCAGAGGCAGCACCATCGACATCAGCACACGCCCCTCACGTGAGTAAATTTATTTTATTTCAGAGGTTTAATTTTAACAGTTAACTTAGTTAAGTTAGTTTAACTTTAATTTGGGTTGATGGATGCACAATTTCTTGTTAAGCGAGTTAGGTTAGTTAAAAAGGGAGAACCTAGGTAGGTTTGAGGATTCAAAATTAGAAATACTCATCCGATTGGCCTATGATTTTTTCCAGAACGGTCGGGGCGATGAGTGTGACTTGTGGAAACCGCCGTCGATCAATTCGGACTCCCGGTTTGAGGTTGACGCCTCAAGCTTACATTAAGCAAGTTAGTTTAGTTAAGAAATGAAAAAATTAGGTTTGTGGGTCCAAAATTAAAAATACTCATCCGACTGGCCTCCGGTTTGTTCCAGAACGGTCGGGGCGATGAGTGTGACTTATGGAAACTGACGGAGTTCAATTCGGACTCCTGGTTTGACCTCGACGCTCCAAGTCGTCTTAACCAAGTTAGTTTATTTAAAAAATGAAAAACTTCGATTTGAGAGACCAAAATTAGAAATACTCATCCGATTGGCCTCCGGTTTGTTCCAGCACGGTCGGACCGGTGAGTGTGACTTGTGAAAACTGACGGAGTTAAATTCGGACTCCCAGTTTGACCTCGACGCTCCAAGTCGTCTTAGCCAAGTTAGTTTAGTTAAAAAGTGAAAAACTTCGATTTGAGGGACCAAAAATAGAAATACACATCCGATTAGCCTCCAGTTTGTTCCAGCACTGTCGGGCCGATGAGTGTGACTTGTGGAAACTGACGGAGTTCAATTCGGACTCACGGTTTGATTGCGACGCTCCAAGACGTCTTAACCAAGTTAGTTTAGTTAAAAAATGAAAAACTTCGATTTGAGGGACCAAAATTAGAAATACTCTTCCAATTGGCCTCCGGTTTGTTCCAGCACGGTCGGGTCGATGAGTGTGACTTGTGGAAACTGACGGAGTTCAATTCAGACTCCCGGTTTGACCTCGACGCTCCAAGTCGTCTTAACCAAGTTAGTTTAGTTAAAAAATGTAAAACTTCGGTTTGAGAGACCAAAATTAGAAATACTCATCCGATTGGCCTCCGGTTTGTTCCAGCACAGTTGGACCGATGAGTGTGACTTGTGAATACTGACGGAGTTAAATTCGGACTCCCGGTTTGACCTCGACGCTCCAGGTCGTCTTAACCAAGTTAGTTTAGTTAAAAAATGAAAAACTTCGGTTTGAGGGACCAAAATTAGAAATACTCATCTGATTGGCCTCCGGTTTTTTCCAACACAGTTGGGCCGATGAGTGTGACTTGTGGAAACTGACATAGTTCAATTCGGACTCCCGGTTTGACCGCGATGCGCCAAGTCGTCTTAACCAAGTTAGTTTAGTTAAAAAATGAAAAACTTCGATTTGAGGGACCAAAATTAGAAATATTCTTCCAATTGGCCTCCGGTTTGTTCCAACACGGTCGGGTCGATGAGTGTGACTTGTGGAAACTGACGGAGTTCAATTCGGACTCCCGGTTTGACCTCGACGCTCCAAGTCGTCTTAACCAAGTTAGTTTAGTTAAAAAATGAAAAACTTCGATTTGAGGGACCAAAATTATAAATACTCATCCGATTGGCCTCCGGTTTGTTCCAGCACGGTCGGGCCGATGAGTGTGACTTGTGGAAACTGACGGAGTTCAATTTGGACTCCCGGTTTGACTGCGACGCTCCAAGTCGTATTAACCAAGTTAGTTTAGTTAAAAATGAAAAACTTCGATTTGAGGGACCAAAATTAGAAATACTTATCCGATTGGCCTCCGGTTTGTTCCAGCACGGTTGGACCGATGAGTGTGACTTGTGAAAACTGACGGAGTTAAATTCGGACTCCCGGTTTGACCTCGACGCTCCAAGTCGTCTTAACCAAGTTAGTTTAGTTAAAAAATGAAAAACTTCGGTTTGAGGGACCAAAATTAGAAATACTCATCCGATTGGCCTCCGGTTTGTTCCAACACGGTCGGGCCGTTGAGTGTGACTTGTGAAAACTGACATAGTTCAATTCGGACTCCCGGTTTGACAGCGACGCGCCAAGTCATCTTAACCAAGTTAGTTTAGTTAAAAATGAAAAATTTCGATTTGAGGGACCAAAATTAGAAATACTCATCCGATTGGCCTCCGATTTTTTCCAGAACGGTCGGGGCGATGAGTGTGACTTGTGGAAACCGCCGTCGATCAATTCGGACTCCTGGTTTGAGGTCGACGCCTCAAACTTACATTAAGCAAGTTAGTTTAGTTAAGAAATGAAAAAATTAGGTTTGTGGGTCTAAAATTAAAAATACTCATCCGACTGGCGTCCGGTTTGTTCCAGAACGGTCGGGGCGATGAGTGTGACTTATGGAAACTGACAGAGTTCAATTCGGACTCCTGGTTTGACCTCGACGCTCCAAGTCGTCTTAACCAAGTTAGTTTAGTTAAAATATGAAAAACTTCTATTTGAGGGACTAAAATTAGAAATATTCATCCGATTGGCCTCCGGTTTGTTCCAGCACGGTCGAACTGATGAGTGTGACTTGTGAAAACTGACGGAGTTAAATTTGGACTCCCAGTTTGACCTCGACGCTCCAAGTCATCTTAACCAAGTTAGTTTAGTTAAAAAATGAAAAACTTCGATTTGAGGGACTAAAATTAGAAATATTCATCCGATTGGCCTCCGGTTTGTTCCAGCACGGTCGGGCCGATGAGTGTGACTTGTGGAAACTGACGGAGTTCAATTCGGACTCCCGGTTTGACTGCGACGCTCCATGTCGTCTTAACCAAGTTAGTTTAGTTAAAAAATGAAAAACTTCGATTTGAGGGACCAAAATTAGAAATACTCTTCCAATTGGCCTCCGGTTTGTTCCAGCACGGTCGGGTCGCTGAGTGTGACTTGTGGAAACTGACAGAGTTCAATTCGGACTCCCGGTTTGACCTCGACGCTCCAAGTCGTCTTAACCAAGTTAGTTTAGTTAAAAAATGAAAAACTTCGATTTGAGGGACCAAAATTAGAAATACTCATCTGATTGGCCTCCGGTTTGTTCCAGCACGGTCGGGCCGATGAGTGTGACTTGTGGAAACTGACGGAGTTCAATTCGGACTCCCGGTTTGACCTCGACGCTCCAAGTCGTCTTAACCAAGTTAGTTTAGTTAAAAAATGAAAAACTTCGGTTTGAGGGTCCAATGTTGAAAATACTCTTCCGATTGGCCTCCGGTTTGTTCCAGCACGGTCGGGCCGATGAGTGTGACTTGTGGAAACTGACATAGTTCAATTCGGACTCCCAGTTTGACCGCGACGCGCCAAGTCGTCTTAACCAAGTTAGTTTAGTTAAAAAATGAAGAACTTCGGTTTAAGGGTCCAAAATTAGAAATACTCATCTAATTGACCTCTATTGCTTATAGTTTTATTTAATTTATGCTTCTAAAATAAGTTATTGCTTATAATAGTATTTAATGTTAACTTATTATTGTTATATATGTATTGTAGGTTCCTTCATCAGGTGGAGTGGGAGGACACGAGCACGAGGATGAAGACGAAGACGAGGCATCATGATTTTCATTTCATTATTATTATTGTTGTAGACATTTTTATTATTGTTGTTGGCATTATATTATTGTGATGTTATGGATATTTTTATTCTTATTGTGGACATTTTATTATTCTGATGTTGTGGACATTTTATTATTGTTGTGTTGTGGATATTTTTATTATTGTTGATGTTGTCAACATTTTATTATTATTTTTTGTGGATATTTTATTATTTTTGTGTTGTAGACATTTTTATTGTGGACAATTATTATTGTTGTGGATATTATTTATTTTACACAGGTTATTTTCCTAAAAATGTATATTTAAAAAAATATTTAAAAAATAGAGACCGATTAGGGACCGAATAGGGACCGAATAAGGTCGGTCCCTATTTAGGGACCGAATTTATTCAGTCCTAGTTCGGTCCCTAAAATAGGGACCGAATAGGGACTGAATTATTTTGGTCCCTAATAGTGACCGAAATGATGATTCGGTCACAGTTCAGTCCCTATTTAGGGACTGAAAATTCGGTCCCTATTTCGGTCCCTAAAATAGGGACCGAATAGGGACTGAATCATTTCGGTCCCTAGTGACCGAAATGATTCAGTCCCTATTTTAGGGACCGAACTAGGACTGAAGAAATAGTGACCGAAATGATTCAGTCCCTATTCGGTCCCTATTTTAGGGACCGACATGGGACCAACTCAGTTCGGTCCCTAAATAGGGACCGAAAATTCGGTCCCTATTCGGTCCCTAAAATAGGGACCGAATAGTGACTGGCTCAGTTCAGTCCCTAAACAGGGACCGAATATTTCGGTCCCTATTTGGTCTCTATTTTAGGGACCGAACTGGGACCGAATACGCTCAGTCCCTAAATAGGGACCGAATAGGTCAGTCCCTATTTAGTGACCGAATAGGGACCGAATTTAGTCGGTCACAGATTTGTGACCAGAAGTTTTTGACCGAAAAATTCGGTCACTATTCAGTCCCTATTCGGTCTCTAAGCTGTTTAGGGACCGAATAGAGACCGAATAGAGAACGAATATTTCGGTCTCTATTTCCGATTTTTCTTGTAGTGACATCTTTTCCGCAAAATACTTCTCTTATTCATTCTGCTGCCTGGCTAATCTTGCTGTACCGTTCATACTATAAATCTTTCTGGTATTTAATTATCCCTCTTTAAAATACAGCAAAAACTCAAATTTAAATACCAATTTCTTTAAATATAACAACTTGCTCTGTCTGCTTCTCTCATTCCATTAAATACTCTTTTTTTAAATAACATAAATATTACAGTCTGCCTTGCTGTTTTTCTCAACTCAATATTTTTTAACTGCTTCTCCATTAATGCACTTCTTTCCATTATATTTCATTTGCCTTGAACTCATTCTAACATACATAACTTTAATTCTAATTTTCCTCGAACTGCTCACAGTTACTAACTTTCACGGCTCTTATCTTTAGCACAGCCATCTTTACTAACTTTCTCTGAAGAATTCCTCATAACTTGTCATTCATCAACTAAATATTTCTCTTATGCAATTCTTAGAAAATCTCCTTACACACTGATTCTTCTTTTCTTTCTTTCTTTATTCAACTGATCTTTTCTGTACATATTTGTACAAATCCTCATATCAAATTTCATATTACTATCACTATTCATAACAACGCTTTTCTCAAATTCCCCATCTCAGGTACACTTAATCATCACTATTCTTTTATGTACTAGTACCTTTTTTTTAATGCTGATCTGCTTTACCTAATCATACCAAATTCTTCATAATACTAATCACATTCTCATCCATACTATTTCTTAATATCATCTGACTCAGATCTCTCATGCCACAATACCTTTGTTGAGGTTCTCAACTATACTTTGCACATTTAATAATTTTCTAACACACTTATTGACCTGTTTCTCATTACCTTGTTACCATATACCTGTCTCTGTTAACTCTGTATTCTTACTGAATTCCATATCCAAACTTATTAATTTCCTCAATTCCATTAACTGCAAATCTTTAACAACTAAACTGATCTATCATAAACCAGCATACTGGTATAATCACACAGATTATACCACCTTTAATCACATCAACTTTCAACAATTGCTAATGGTTACCAAGTTCTCAACTCAAAAACACATTTTACAAAACAAAAACTTAAACAAATACCACTTTAACCAACACAAAACCGCAGACTTACTACCAGTAGTGGACATTAATTCATGTATTGGGACATTGTAACATCAATGTCTTTTCATATTCTAACTGGACATTGCTCTGATATCAACTGTGACGGACCGGGGTATTTATGCCCATTAAGGCTCCATATCTAGATCCGCCTCCCGCGAACGGACCGAAGTCTCGCAAGGGATAGCTCACACAAGTGTCCAGTAAGAATAAAAAAGACAAACCATAACAATATAAGACACAAGAAAGTATATGTGCTCATACGTGCATATAACAATTTACAACTGTCCCATTACATTAATACATGTCCAATTAAAAAGTACAACTATCTGGGGCATACCCCGAGGGAGCACAAGCTCACACAACACTAACTACTACACAACTGCTGGTGGTACAAGTCTGACACAACGCCACTGTAAGACAAACACTCGGCAAGCCCTGAAAAGCTTGCCTGAAAAGAACTGTAGGGGAGTGAGCCTCAACAAGTCACAGGCTCAGTAGGGGCTACCCAAAACAACACAGTAACCACGGACACCTCAACCCCAATGGGTCTCACTGGCAGCACCAATAGCTAAACCATTTCATGCTCACAACATATATATTTTAATAACACTTTACACAGTAATTGATAAACAAATGCATATTCCTTATAAAGAAAAAGGAACCACAGGCTAGTCTGCTCAACAATTAAAATGCCTAGGCCGCAAGCCTCACAGGCACATTACAGTCACAACCAATCATTTAAGCTATAAGCCACACAAGTCAACCATTGCCTAGGCTTATAAGCTTCACGGGCAAATCTCAAGTATGTGGGTAATAGGACTGCTAACAAAAAGCTGGTCCTGTATACCTCAAATCACAATATGTCGGTCACATATACCAGGTAACATGATCGGCTACAGTGGGCCAATCCATCACACCTGAAAACCATATACGGTAGTTTACCCGAGGAAGGTAAAACACATTGAGTGGAAGGTCACACTACATGACCTCCACGAAAACAAAATTCCACGTCAATACCAGAAAAACTGGTATACGACGTGCCACCACAAACCATTACCCACACAGGGTACACGTACCTATTACCACAAGGCACTAGCACGGAAACCACAAGTGAACCAGTGCCATATCAGGGCACACCGTAACAAACTAAACCACATTTGTGGTGAGTCAATACTCACCATCTATAGCTGAAACTGTGCCACCACTCGGGCACTCCACAAGCCACAATCGCAGTCACAACTGTGCTAACACCAGGGCACACCTCAAATGAGACAAACCTCGACTACGAGTCACAAACTCACGAACCACGACAAGTAGCAAAGCACGAGTCGGAAAGGAACGATGTCACCACAACCACAACTGGAGCTAACAAAGCACGAGTCGCGAAGAACGACGCCACCACACGGGAACGGTCTACTGGCTGATCAGGCCAGTATCCAACCCGGACAACACAACACAAGAACCACCTCTCAGCCTCGCAGTCACGGACGAAAGGTCCAACTGCCGCTCCACGAGAACAAGTCAAACAACTGTGGAGACCAACCAATACCACACCTGCAGACACACAACTACAGGTCCATGCCTGGCACCTCTAGGGTCTCTGGCCGGAGCACCCTAAAGTGAGGCACTGGAAAATAGGACTAGCTGGGGACCAGTACGTCTACTGGTATCCGTACCCCCAACCACGAGCGCGCTACAAGCGACTGCACACCCACCAACACAAGCCGCTGCCCTACTGTCGTCTTTCCCTCAACCGGACGTACAACTCAAACACAGGAGTGAGGGTGTCCAGGAAGACAACACAGACCTCAACGGTACCACACTGTACGGGGACAAACCCTGAGCACAACAAACACACGTGCCTGGCTCACAAAGAACCTGGGGTACCCGACTAGAGAGGCATTCCGGAATAGGCGCCGGACCACCACACTCGGCAAGCTCAAACCACGATATATACACAAACACTTTCTGTTACCGATCACGGTACATATGTTAGGAATAGCTTGTTCCAGTCACCTTATGACTTACAAGCTAACCTACATAAACACATACATAAACCACATTAATAATAATACCACGACCTGTCATTGGTCACAAAGTGACAGTGAAGGTTACACTAAACACTGACCACGATAATCATATAATAATCACACTTGTATTTTACTAATTATCCATCAAGAATATTATATAAAAGATTCTAGAAGATCGAGGCTAGGTTCAGACGTGAACCTCATCGCCACAACACCACAATAATTAATATATAATAAACATGATAACGCACGATGTGCCATGCATATACAAGCCACTTGCACGACATCAAAACCCTGTGATATTTCACAACTACATAGCCGGTAAACTGACCTCAAAAGCCCCGTGCTCCAAGAGCACCACAGGTGTTAATACACTGCAACACTTATAATAAGAATGTCATTGAAAACACACTGTGCACATGCATAGGTTGGCGGCGACATCGATTGTCGTCCAAAGGATATAGACGATAATGTTCCTTGCCGTCAACACCAAGTAAGCGACCACCACTTGGACGTTTACCCACAATCAACGGCTAGATACCTAGCCATTAATCTCCCAACGAAGAACTCTGTGTCAACCGATGTTGACGCCAAGATCTTCACTGCAGAACCCGCCAGAACACACAAAATAGCCCTAGGCCGATTGCACGGGAAATCTGGCCATAAATACAATAGAAAAACAAGGGAAAACACTTCCCCTTACATTTATATACCATAATTAAACCAGAAAAGTAAAATCCAATACTTGGATCGATCAAACCACCCAATTTTCTGGCATGGTAACCCCTTTTTCCCAAAAACACAATTAACAAGTAATCTGTTCAAACGGAGCATAACAATTCAAACAAGAGAAGTCAAGGGGTCTAGTCCCTAACTCAGAAACGCAAATAAACTCCTAAAGAACTTCAAATTGCACCGAAACCTCCAGGAGCTTCCCGCGAATACCACCCTCCAATCCGTCATTCCCCGCCCGATCTGCCGCTACTGCGCGCATCACGGCCTTCCCACATGCTCCCGTCAACCGTCGGAAGTAGTGAAGAGGCACAAAGGTGAAAGGTGGAGAAAGAGGAGAGGAGAAAATGGGGAAAGAAGAAGGCTCGGGTTTACCTAAAAACACTGGCGCCTCAGGTTAACATCAACCCATGCGTTGCTAACCAAAACCGCCACAACTGGGCATCCACATCGCTCGACGCCAAGTTCAAGCAATAAAACCCATTAAAATAAACAGTAGACGTCCACATCGATGGACGCCAAAAACATGTTAACGGCAACCCATGGCCGCCAACATAAAGTCGACGTCACCCACCTGGACGCCAGACCCATAACCAAGCCCGATAAGGATCTAATAAGAAACATACAACACTAATGGGCCTCACATTGGCCACCAAACCCGCTAAACCTGGATCCACGGGGATCCGGAAAATGCGCGACGTTACAGTGGGGAACGTGGCATATCCTCTAGCATTACCTCCACAATAATCTACCATACACAATGTCTTCCATGTGTCTATGTTGAGGAAGTATGTGTATGACCCATCGCAAGTAATTCGCTACGATGATATAGTCCTACACAAGGATGTGACATATGAAGAGAAGCATGTTAGAATACTGGACAAGAAGCTACAACAACTTTGAAATCGACATAAATCCTTGGTAAAGGTACTCTCGAACAACCATCGAGTAGAAGAAGCCACGTCGGAACCAGAAGCGACGATGAGACTAAACTATCCAGATCTATTTGGTAAGACATTCTTCCTCATATTATTAAATGAATTTGGGGACCAATTTTTTTTAAGAGGGGGAGGATGTAGCAACTCTCAATTTTTAAATTGAGATAAATAAATTTAAATTAAAATAAATTGTGAATAAATTGAAACCCATTAAGAAAAAATAAGTGATGGGTTTTCCTAAATGACTTGTACATGAGTTAGTGGGCCACAAAGTAAAATCCCAATGATGGATTGGAGATAAATAGGCTTAAATTCATAACTTAATTATTAATAAAATAAAAAGGGGCAAGATAATCACTATTATCAGTCATAAATATCCTAAAAAGAGTCCTAACCCTATCCTAACTAGTTGGCCACAGATTTAGAGCCCACCCCATGCCAAATGGAACGATAAATGCTAGTAAAATGTTAGATAATTAAGGGAAATTCGGAGTTAGAAGAAGGGAAAGAGTTTTAGGGGTTTTGGTAACCTTAAACATATTAATACACCTATATTTCGTAACTAGCCGACCCTATTGACTTTCTAAAGTTTTGATAACGAGGAAGAGAAGCTTTTGGATAAGGAAATCGAGGAGGAGGAGGCTAGAAAAAGTAGTTCTTCGTGTTCTTCAAGATCATGCTCTAGGATCACATAAGCGCTCAAAGGTAGGCAATCTCTCAAGCAAAAATAAATTAAATTCGCCCCTAGACAGTCCATGATCCAAGCATCAAAAGTCCCATGTTTTCCCTAATTTACATCATGTCGTTTATGAGTATTTCATGCTCAAAGTTTTGTTAAGAACATGTACCCGACCCCACATGTTCACCTTAAATCCATAGCTATGCTTGATCTCTTGCCGTGAAACTTTTATTGTACATGCTACATGATGTCAAGGATCTAATGACATGTTTTTTTCCCAATTTCCATCAAGTACTCTTTTCGAATTAAATCATTTTTCATCACTATGTCAGATTTTTGGTTCATCGTGAAGTACCCTAATCATATGATGATCATACCATGTTAGGAATCTAATTACTCTTTATTGTTGATACCTCTACAAGTTTAGTTTTGTTTAAAACTGATTTCATGATTTTTCATTAAGCATACGATTTTATATGAATTTTTAAAGACCCCTGTGTCAAGTCCATGGAGGACTGGACCACAACCTAAGGTGACCCCTTTCACTTTTTGGGTTCGATCAAGGTCTCTGAGAATGTGACGGCCCGACTAGTCACATTCTCAACCTGGTTGGAACAGCGGATTGTGTCACTTCATGAACGCGATGGTCCACTACGTTCCGTCTTCCTATCTATATTGATTGCCCAGGACGTGATAGACCCTGACGTCGCGTTTATGGACCGATTGTCCTGATCACGACAGGTCACCTCGTTGCGTTTCATTGCATCAATTGATTGACCTGATCTAGTTCCCGTGAACGTGACAACCCTACCCGTCGCAATTTGAACGCTACAGGTACCCCCGTCGCGATCTTACTGTGTTTTCCAGAAACCCTAATTTTCATTTAAATCTTGCAAATTCATGCTTTATTATTATGACTAAACCCTTGTAATGTTTTGTGGTGAACAGAAACATCATGTTAATTAAATTTCATCAATATGCAAGCAATTTTATTATTTAAAAGATGTGTGCACAACTCTCATGTGCTATCTTTAATTTTCTTTCACATGCACACACTAAACATGAATCTTTTCCATGAGACCTTACAAAAATGACTCAATAATATATCTGGTAATTAAGTGTAATTATTCATGTCAATTCCCTATTATTTTAAATGGACATGTTTTCATTTTATTCGCTTGATTTAATACCGTTATCGTGACTCCGCGGCCTTCGAGCACTCAAGGCACGGCGAGTAAATGTTTTCTTTACACACTTTCTTGACTTGGACAACCTCTCCATTGTGAATACTCCTAACTGGACTAGAAACTCCTTGTTTAAGGCCTCCATAAGACTCATTGGCTTTGATGGACGTCTATTGCCGATGAGCAGGTTGTACCATCAATACCCAAAATACCCTTAGGGATCAGTATGATCCAACGGGCTGAGATTGCTCTCTTATCTTGAGATCACGTCGAACCTCTAGACTGTGTGCGTAGCATGGCCGACGAGTGGTTAGTGACTTGTACCAGGCTGCCAGTACACAATTATGCATGATGTGCAACTACTACTATCGCAAGTTTAACGTTGTTTTACGTGAATTGACCTATAATTATCATATATTCCTTATTCTCTCATCTATCCACGTTTTCTCTATACTCGTCTATTTTTCATTTACTCGCATCTGTTCTTGGTAGTCTATATTGGCCATCTACTGATTGTTGAAGATAAAAACATAACGAATGTCAGGCAACATTATAAAGGGCCGATCTAGTCCTAGGAGGTGAGCCCAAAAGTGCTATTTGCCCATGGGAGTTAAATGATCAGGATGTTTAGCATTACATCCAAGTACTATATTATCTAGATTAATCGATGACAATCAACAACAAAGTGTTTTACTCTCTCGATTGACAAAAGTCAATCAAAGTGCTATCATGACTATCGTACTAGTACAACTCCACAACCTTCTATGGTAGCAGTGTCAATATTCGACACATTAATCACTTAATCACATTAATCATTTTGATTACATGTTTAACACAATTTTCATTCATTTAATGGCCCATTCATAGGCTCATGATTCAAACACATGTTTCAGATTACAGAAAAAATCATGACTATCTAATAGTATTAAAGCATACTTAACAAAGCCTAATCATGGTGCTAATCATCAGAAAACCTTACTTTTAACCAATCATGCTTAACATGGTCATTAGAGACTTATAACTAGAACCAGTAGTTGCGAATATCATAACATACTGAAATTTTAACCACAGACCATAATCATGGGATATATAGTATGTCTAATTTTTCAGAGTTTTCTCGACAACATACCTATTTTTAACATTTAAAACAGATTTTAGGCAATTAATAAAATGATTTACCAAAACATGTGTAACAAGGGACTGGTGATTCTGTTTGTCTAAAACATGTTCACAGGAACCCTAAGTCCAAGGAAAAATACTGAGATAACAATACACAACATACTTAATTTTCTTGGATTCAACCTAACATACCATGCTTATTTACTCATGACACAAATTTCTAAATTTACAGATATGATCAGAAAAAAAATATCAAAATTTCATGGTTCAGTCTATATTTTGTTCATGATAAGACAAAAATCTTAGGACCCACTCATTCATTCAAAATTTCCGAAAGAACACAACACACATGCTAAAACATATTTCTAGAAAAACTGAAGAAGTTAACGGCAAGGTCTTTGCCGTCAAGGGTAGTTAACAGCAGGGTCGATTGCCGTCAACTCAGGAACTTGATGGCGAGGATGTTGCCGTCAACTCCCTGTCTATAGAAAGTGCAACCAAAACCAAAAGAAAAGAAAATTTGGGGGTCCAGAACACGAAACAAAAATCTTTAAAAAATCAGAAAACGCTAGGTGATAGACATAGGGATGAAACCCCTAAGTTACTTGCCTCAGAAAAACTCCTTGAATATTGAATTAAGGTGATGAAGCCCTCCTCGGCCAAGCCAAAGAGACGATCTTCACTTGCTTGATTCGACCTCCATGCCTCAACAGGTGATCTCTCCTCGATTAGAAAGCCTTCCAATGTTCTGTAGAGCCTTCTTCTTGCCCAAGAATGCCAGTGTAGCCTCTGGTTTGCTAGATCTACCACCTCTGAAGCCTACCTTTTTGTCTCTACGAACCCCAGTAAACCCTAGCTGAGCAAAAGCCCTCTTTTTACAGATATGACTTAATTTTATAGGGGTTTGAGTCATGGTCAAGGTAGGAAGGTGAATCCCAACCCAATTTTGGGTTTCCATGTTTATCCAGAGAGAAATCAGGACAGATTTAGGGAAAGAAAACCAAACACAGATGGAGATGTTGACGTCAAGGCGACTGCCGTTAACATGAAGTAAATGGCAATTGATCTTGCCATTAACATCCTCCATCTGGATAGTAAACGACAAATAATGTGCCATCAACAAGCAATTAACATCACATGATGTTGACGTTAAGAAGAATTTCAGCCAACAGTTAAAAACATCACATAAAGTTATAAAATGCACAGAAAATCTGGGGCCTTACATCCATCCTCAGTATGACTTACATGAAGGCCAATAAAGTAGGTGAGTTCACCCATCATACTCATTTTGAATTCACTTTGCATTAAGGTTTTAAAATCTTTGCAAAGGACTTCATCAGTAGCACCAAATATTATATCATCAACATATATTTGAATGATAATTATATTATTTTTGATAGTTTTAGTGAATAGTGCATTGTCTATTTTTCCTCTTACAATATCATGTGATAGAAGGAAGGCGCTTAGTCTCTTATACCAAACTCGTGGAGCTTGTTTTAAGCCATATAGTACCTTACTTAATTTAAAAAATATGATTATGATACTCTATATTCTTAAAACTAGGAGGTTGATTTACATAAACTTCTTTTTTGATAACCTCATTTAAAAATGCACTTTTGACATCCATTTGAAAAAGTTTCATGTTTCGAGAAGCAGCAAAAGCAAGTAATATTCTAATGGCTTCAAGTCTAGCTACAAGTGCATAAGTCTCATCATAATCAATTCCTTCTTCTTGTGAATAACCTTGAGCCACAAGCCGGGCTTTGTTCCTTACAATATTTCCAGACTCAACCAATTTGTTTCTGAACACCCATTTGGTGCCACTAACTAGATGATCCTGAGGTTTAGGAACCAAAGTCCAGACTTGGTTGCGGTTGAACTGGTTTAGTTCTTCCTGCATTGTGAGACCCTCGAATTGTGTTCATTTAATACTGTTTATTTTGTGCATATTATAAGTATTTACTTATGTGCATGTGTATATATTATATTTTGTGCATGTGGTATTTACTTGTTTATGTACATAGTGTGTGTATAAATTTTGTGCATATTATAACTATTTAATTACTCATGTGCATATGAATGAATATATATTATATGTAAATGTATATTTGCTTCTGTGAATATAAGTACTTAGCTAATTCTGTACATATTGTACTTATTTAAATCCTATGCATATCGTATTTAAATAATGTTGTGCATATAGTATCTAATTATTGATGTGCATATTATATTAATTATTCCGTGCATATTGTATGTAATAATGTTGTATACATGTGTATATATATATTTATTCTGTGCATATTGTAATCACATGGATTGTGCTTCCCCTCAACACGGACATGAATATCAAATATGATAGCATGGAAAATAGGATGTGATCGCCACCTAGATAAGTTGCCTAATGATGTAGAAAGACGACGGCTAACTTAAACTAGGAAAAAGGGAGAGAACAGGAAGACTGACCTGGTGTCGCGGTCATCATGGCCGTCGCGTCTCTGTTATCGCGTCAGTGGGAATCGACGCGTCTTTGTCGCGTCACCCGAGGCCGTCGCGTTCTCTGAATATGGGAGATTTGTTGTAGTGACCTTCTTCTAGTCCTCCAGCCGGCCAGAGTACCAGAGCTTCTCGTAGACCTTGTTTGCTTGCCGGCCAATCAAAAGAAAACGCTAAGAAAAGACCCTATTAGAACATGTAAAGTGTAGTATCTATTCCAAAAGATGAAATGGGACGGAGGATCATGGTGGGAACGCACCTGGGGTGGTTTTGAACCCCTGTGGGTGTGGGAAAATGTGGGTGGATGATATATGTGCTTTATTTAAAAAGAACATAAAAATGCATGTAGAAATAGAAAAGAGGGAGAGAGGAGATGATGAGCCCCATTAGGGCGACTTCCTGGCATGGATGCAGCTCCAATGATATGCCAAGAGATCCAGGAGATTGCTGAAGTCGCCCTCTTCACGTTCCTTGCTCCATTGATGGTGAAATGAGTGAGTTGTAAGGAGTGGAATGTGAAGGGAAATGAGTGGAATGAATGGCTGCGTGGCTAAGTCTTGTTCAGAGGGAATTTTGGCAGCCCTTCGGGATGATTATGAGGCTCCCCTCGTCCATGAGGAGGGGCCTTGCTAATATAGAGCTTGGAATGAGAAAATTGGGTATTATCTCCTCAAAAAAGATGTGGAAATTAAAAATGGGGGATAAAGCTCTATCAAAATCGAATGTAGAGTCCTTAGGGGAGCTTGGGAGAGTCCTTAGGGCCAAAAAAGTGCTCAAGGGGTCGGGATAAACCTCTTGGACCAAGTCAAAGTGCATGGGAGGATAAATAGGATGTGGTTATGGAGGCCAGAGATCTCGGTCCTTGTCGCGTTAGATCGCGGGGTCGCGACTAGAGACGCGACGGTGCGGGGGGATGCGACAGCATTGCCCACGTGCATGGATAATGCATGGACTGTCGCGGCGGCCTAACCCGTCGCGACTAGAGTCGCGGCGCCACGATGCGTCGCGACAAGGAATCCGAATTATTTTGGATTATTCTCTTTAACCACATGCTAAAACAGGAGTCAAATCCTCTAAGGACTCTTTCAAATGATAGATTTCGGGATTTCAAGGCATTTTTAGTGGATTAATGGGCTCAAATCAAGGCAAATGATGGGCTCAAGGTGAGTGACCAATTAGGGGCCCACTAAGATAACAAGAAATGTGGTTCGACCCATTAGTCATAATCGGGTGTCTACGCATATGATATCTATTTATTTTGTATACATTAAATTATTTATGATGTATGTGTATATCTGCTTTGATGTATTTCTGTGTTCTGGCCGAAATGCCGGTTAACATCAACACACATTGATGTTAATTGCATGTTGACGGCAACATGCATGCCGTTGACTGCATGGCCCGGTGAGGTTGACGTCTAGATCGATGGACGCTGACTCTCTGTGAACGGCAACAATGTGGCTGTTTATTTATGCGTTTTGCTGTGATTTCAGATCTGGAAACGGTAGCGTTTCTTCCAGTTCTTGTTTAGGAAACCTAACTCTAATGGTAGGAGACTTAACCTAATACATACCCAACCCACGTAGCTCTATAAAATCATCCTGTTCTGGCCGAGATAAGTCTTTTGGCTCTTGTAAGAAAGCTAGGGTTTGCTGTGGGAAAAACGGGTTTTGTGCAAGCTTGATCCGGCATGAGAGGAGGTCTTCTGGTGATCTACAACAACTGGGAGATACTTCAAGTATTGGGGAAGCATCCTCGACCCCGGAGATCCATCTACATCGGCAAACAGACTGGATCTGGGAGAAGTTTGTGCAGCTTCTCAGCTTGTCCGAGGAGAGCGTCTTCGGGCTCATTAAATCTTTGTACATTTTATCCAAGGCAAGTGATCTAGGGATTTCATCCCTACCCATGTCCTTTAGGTCCTAGGATTTTTTTGGAATTTATCTCGTGTTCTGGAACCCCCAAATTCTCTTGTGTTTGTGCGCTCAGTCTGCACTTCTGCAGATAGCAGGTTGGCGGCCACTTGTGTGCCGTCAAGTTTTTGTGTTAGCGGCAACGTCGTGTGCTGTTAACCCCGGTTGGCAGCAACCCCTTTGTCGCCAAGTTCATCTGTTTTTACAGAACCCTGATTTTCATATCCGTGTGATGGAATTTGGAATTATGGTTGTCCGTGCATGCGGAGAATATTATGTGTAGTCAAGTACAGTCATTAGGTCATGTCATGAGGAGGTGTCGAATTTTTGTAAATAGTTTTATTTATTAAAATTTTTGTAATGGGATAATGAGCATGTTTTGATCATGATAATTCCTGAATAATTAGATCCATGGTATATTAGGTTCCATAATTTTTCCATGATGGTATGATGACTGATTTCCAATTTTTGAACTGTTAGAATTGACTGTATTAATGAGAACCATGTTTAATGAAATTTTGATGGATATGCCTGAAATCTCTTTTAATTGTTAAAATTTAATTACCATTCTGAAAAATCTGAAATTTTAGATATGTGACATATGAACTGTGTGAAGCCTATGGTAAAAGTTTCATGCTATTTTGATAATAGTAGGTATGGTTATTGGTTTAACAATGGTAATTAACTATGTTGAGCATGTTAAGTTTAATCATGTGTAATCCAGTGATTAGCAGCATGATTAGGACGTTGTTATGAGTTAGTTATCATTGTGAATGGTAACATCATGTTCTGTAAGCTGAAACATGTGTAATTATGTTAAAGTGCATGTAAATGAGTTAAAGTGTGTATGTAAATGAATAAAACATGTAATAATGTGATAATGTGCAAAAAGTGAGCCGATATTGACACTGCTACCATAGAGGGCTGTGGAGCCATACTGTAGTAAGGTCCCTATGGGAAGACTCAATGTGTATGTGTTATCCTAAGGGCATTAGGATGAAATCCTGGAGGTGGACAAGTACCACTGGTTAGGGTGGAGAGGGCTTCTCCCGGTCACTGCATTGCCTAGGTGGAGAGTATGTGTTATGTGTATGTGTGTCCTTCTCATGGTGGTTAGGACTATGTGTCACGACAAATTTAAGTGTAAAAAAAAAATGTAAGATGTGAATAATGTGTAAAGTGACATGTGAATGTGGCACGTGGTAAGTGCAAGTGATGTGATATGTGAATGTGCAAGTGAAAACTATGTGAAAAATGTGTGAAATCATGTGCAAGTGAAAGTGAATGCAAATAAGAGAGTAAATGCATGTGAAAACAAAGGTAAAAGCACATATGTTCATGTCATACATGTGTTAATATGGTTTAGGTTAATTATGATATAATGTTTAGTATCATGTTTGTTAGTTTAACATAATCCATGTGCAAGTGTCATGTGAATATGAAAATTTTGCATTAAAACAGCAAGCTAAATGTGTGAAAAAGTGTTATATTTGCATGTGAAATTGGTTTGATATCATGTTAGGAGTGTTATTTACCTTGTACATATTTACATGATTTAAATTGTAGAATTGTACAATGAGTTGAATAAAGTATGAGACTATGATTCATGTTATATATGTTGTATGTAGAAAGCATGCTATAGGTCATTCATAGATATTTGTTTATGTTAAGAATATGATTGATATGATTTATGATTTGCAATATGAATCGAGATAATTAGCAAGTATAGAAAGCATGTTTAAGTGGTTTATGTATATTGTTAATTGTTATAAAACATGTGCCAGGTAATTCACTTATTGTTTAAAGGATAGCAAGTGCTTCCTAATTGTTTAATAGTTTAACATGTGTGTGATATGTGTAAGAATAATCTTTAGATTGCTTGCTGGGTCTTTTTAGAAGACTCATACTTGTTTTGGTGTACAGGTGAGACAGGTGTTCCCGTGCTTGAGGAGGGCATAGCAAGGAGCGACATCGAGCTAGAGGAGTAGCTTCTTGTGGAGATTACTAAAAGTTTGCTTTATTTCATAGTATGTAATAATGTTATTCATATGGACAAAGTTATGGACAATGTATTTTATTTGGAGTTGTAATAATGTAGACATTGTTATTTGTCTTATTGCTATACAGACTGTGGAATGTGTGGATGATGATGGAATAAGAATTACACTTTATTTTCCATTATATTTTCATTGTTATTCATGTACATATCAACCTATTGTATAGTGTTGGGTAAATATCCCACTGTGATGGCGTTCTTTGTACCGACGTAGATTGGTATAATCGTACCAGTATAAAGAGGATCGTTCCATGCATGGCCATAATCCAAGATGCATCACTGAGAGCTTCATTTATTGATTTTGGTTCTATCAGAGAAATAAGCGCACTATATTCATAAGATTTTAACATGCCTCTTGTTCTTACCTTGTCATCTGGCCATCCTAGAATATTGTCTTGAGGATGATCTTTGAGAAATTTTCATTCTTTGGGTAGATCATCAGGAGTTGTCCTTGTCTATTGTAGATCATCTAGCTTTGTTTCTTCATCGTTCAGAGATGTGCCTTTGAGTTCCTTGCTTAAAATTTCTGCATCACTATCATGTTCTTTTACTTCCTTAGTGGAGAGGTTAGTGTACACACCCATTTCTGACCCAAGTGTAGACACCCATTTTTGACCCATAAGCCAAGTCAAATTTCTTGTCACATCATTGACGCCCCACGTTGGCTCATCATCGCCAAGCTAGCTTTATCCAATCATGGTGTATCTCTATTAGTTCATCACTCTGATGGGCTCTTCTTGGTCTAATCAATCAGTCTTCATCATCATCTTGTAGCTCTCTGAGTTGAGAACCCGATGCTGCTAACCGTGTGCCAATCTGGTACTCATGTAAGGAGAAAGGACACTTTGAATGAGTCATGTGCTGAAAGATCATGAAGGTGCTGGCATCCTTATCACGTTCATATTCATAAGGCGACGACTTACCTGTCGTGTACATGCCTCCAATCGATTGCTTTCAGAAATAATCGATCATTTCAAGAAGGCGACATCCCAATACGTCAAGTTCTCATTTGGCATTTTAATTCCCTGAAAATTCACTAGAAAATGCTTCAAGACTTCCTTCTAAGGTAGGCGACGTATCGAGGCGTCGCGATCGGGTAGCGACAGACAGACCATCGCGTTATGGTTTTCTTTCATATGCACATGCAACGTGGCTTTTCTACTCCCACTCCAACCCTTGCTATTCAGAATAATCCATCTTAGAGGTCTTTAAGATCTTTAAATCTTGCCAAACTTTGAGGAACCTTCCTCATAACCTCCTTGCCACGTTCTAACCCTCCTTGCACCACCATAATTGCTTAAACTTGGATTCCAACTCATTATACCATTCCCATCCGAATTAGAAATAATGGCCTATAGAAGTGTCTATAGTGTTGGGATCGGATAGGTAACTTTAACAAATTAACTAAGAATGTGTGTGTACGGTAGCGAAATTAAAATGAGTAATACACACAATTCGATCAGATCCAAGAGTGGTGTGTGAGTATAGTGAATATAGACGGCAAACCACACTCAAACCACTGTGCACAGAAGATTTTTAAGGTGGTTCGAAGAACACAATTTGTGTCTCCTAGGTCCACCTTCTCACGATGGAGGAACCACTAACACTAGTGCATACAACCTGGAGCACGACGACTCCAACCTCTTTGAGTGAGACAACTCAAAGAAACCCAGGAGATAGACACGACGACCTACTCTACAGACCGCTTGTGAATTCAGAAAATTCACAAGCACTTGAGCACGACGGCTCAAGCACCAGAGCACAACGGCACCAACTCAGAGCACTACGGCTCCAAACTTGAGTACATAGTGAAGGATCGAAATAAATGTGTGGAAAAGATCTAGAAGGGGGGGATGAATAGATCTTAGCCACTTTTGCGGAAGCTTAAATAATTTTTAAAACTATTTAGAATCAGAGGCAATGTTATCAGTGAAAAGCTACTGATCTGATTAGATTGGAGTGGGTTGAAAAACTTAGATGTGAATCAAGTTGATTAAGTGAATTAAAAACGAATCCTATGCAAGCATCTAGCGGATGAATCAGTCAAACCACAGAAAACAAATGCACAAGGATTTTTAGGTGGTTCGAAAATCACCCATGTGATTCCTACATCCACCCCTCACAACCCGTGAGGATTCACTAACACAACTGGGTAACACACCCACTGGAGCCTGACAACTCCAACACTGAAGAGCTTACAACTCACACCACTTCTAGAGCAAGACTACTCTAGAACAACTGAGCAAGACTGCTCAACCACACTTGAGTTTGACAACTCAACACTGAGCACAACGGCTCACAACAACCTGAGCACAAGGCTCACACTAAGACTGCTAGACACCAACTTAAGACTGAGATCCTCTAGCAATAGATCTAGTCAAAGTTTGAGAACACTGATGAGAGTTATGCAGAAGCACTTGCATAATCTCAAGAGATATCTCAGAAGAACAGAAGTAAAGTAAAATGTATTGAATGGCTTCGTTCTTCAAGTGTACTCCCTTGTAGAAGCTTGGATTGGGAAGAAGCTTGTAAACATGAAGTCCAAGACGATGCTCTGCAATCTGGGAGGTTGGACCTTCCTTGAATTCTTCTCCAACGATGGCTTCTACTTGATCTGCTTCCTTGAGATGCTTCAGAGGCTTCTTTAAAGATCAAACCACAATTCTCACACCTTGAATGGTGAGAAGAGGTCTTCAGGAGACTCCAGGAAGGCAGAGGAGGGAGACACGAACTCTTATGGCTGCCAGGAATTTTTCAGGAGGCTCTAAGAGGTTGGTTGGGTCTCACTTTTTGAAGGCAGGCCAAAAAGGACCTTTTATACCCTTAGGATTCCAAAGATACCCTTTTGGGGTACAAGGGCACGCTTTCCAAGAAAGATTCTGATCGCCCTAGAAGGACACGTGGCAGCCATCAGCTCTTAGGATGAAAAGTTTCCGTAGTGTGTCGACCTGCCCTGGTGGTTGTGTCGACACACTGTCCCAAAGATAGAAAAACCTGTTCTGGGAGAAAGGTCCCGTGTCGACCTGCTCTTGAGTGTGTCGACCTGCTGTCCCAATTCCTCAAACTGGCTGTTCTGGGAACTGGGTCTAGTGTCGACCTGCCCTGGGAGTGTGTCGACCTGGGTACCCTTGATCTCTGGAAAACTGCCACTCGTGTCGACACACTCTTACATGTGTCGACACACTCTTGACATTTTACACAATTTCTCTTTGAATTTGTGTTGATGTGTCGACACCATTGATGGGTGTGTCGACACATCTTTTGCATAAAAATGTTTGTACCTGAAAAATAAACACATATATCATTAGTTAAATGATTTATCATGACTATAAATTATAAATGTGATTTGCAAAATACTTTTTGAACATGAATTTCAGGTATGATGTTTTTGACATGCTTCAATTAAATTGCTTTAAGAACACTTCTTGTCATCATCAAAATAGGAGGGAAATGATATGAATTTGCATTCAACCCAACAATCTCCCCCTTTTTGATGATGGCAACATTAAATCCATATTTGAATGTGGTTTTGATGAAGTGTGATTTTTTAAGCAATTTTAATTGTTTGAGTTTTTGTTTTTCCTTTTTGTTCATACTTGTCAATGTCCTTTTGATATTGTTCAGTAACAATTGATGATATTTTTGTGAGATACAATGTTACTTGAAATTAGATGTTTTGTGCACACAAGTCAACAATTGAACAAGTATTCACACACAAAGACAAAATTTTTTTTATTGAAGCCAAACAACCATTTCATTGCATTCATTTCATTCAAAAGATCATTACATTTCATTCATTCTTCTCCCCCTTTGACATTATCAAAAAAGGTTTTCATTAGGTAGAAGATGGAGGAGGAGGAGGAATTGGAGCTAGAAGCATCTCAATATCTGACAATCTTTTATCCATTGACTTCATGCTTGACTTTATCTGTTCATGGATAGTTGTCAGCCGAGTGTGAAGATAATGCTCCATTTTATCAGAATGCTCTATCAAGGTGCTCTGAGTTCTTTTCAGTTCATCTGAAACAGGTTGAGAACTTGATGAGCCAGCTGACCAACCAGGTCTTTGCATTATCTTGAATTCCTTGGTCAATGCTGTAAGCTGCTTGTCTATGTGCTCATTGAAATTCCTCATACTTTCCAAATCATCCACAAAATGAGCAATTGACAATCTGGTGCTGGAAATCTCATGCAATGTTTGGTTGGTGTTGAAGACATCTGCTTGGGAATTTGCCAATATTCCCTTCATAACTATCTCCAACTTGTCTTGATGCTCTTTTAGCTGTAGAGAGGCATCTGCCAATGTGCCAATCAACCTATTGAACCTTTGAGCTGCATAATCTGAAACTGCCTTCTGCTCAATAAACTTGGCAGATACTGTGTTTTCCAGTCTTTGAATCCGTAGCTCAAAAGATGTGGACATGGATTGAAGTGAGGAGTTGAAGGATTCAAATTTGTCATTGAGGAATGATATCAATTCTGGTGGAACAGGAGGCCCACCAGAAGATGTGGATGGTTGGAATGAGGGTTGTGGAGAAAAATGAGGAAGCTGAGGTGAGAGAGGAGCATGGAAAGGACTATCACCTTCATTAGCAACTTGAGGCTGATCCTCATGCATAGGAGGCTGATCCTCTTGACTTAGGGGCTGGTCCCCTTCAGCTGGAGGCTGTTCCTCTTGTACTTGGGGCTGATCCCTTGAGCCTGAGGCTGATCCTCCTGAGGTTGGGGCTGTTCCCCTTGAACTTGAGGCTGTTCCTCTTGAACTGGAGGAGCCTCAACCACAGCTGGTCCTCTTCTAATTTGATTTCCCTCCAATCTAAATCCCATAAACTTCTGGATATTCTTGAAAGTGTAGATGTTTGACTTGGGAATGGATTGGAATTTTTCATTTTCCAATGGCACACCAAAGTGCTTGAACACTGAGGTCAGATGTGCTCCATAAGGTAGAGATCTCTTGAGGTCTGCTCTTGTAGTTTCAGAAATGATTTGATAAAGAATCACATGAAGGTTGACCTTGATATCTTTGACCATGCAATAGAGTATGAATCTCTGGATATCTGTCAATCTATCCCTCCCCCCCTTGAGGGGTAACTATGGTTGTCAAGATGTGGTGAATTACCCTTAATACAGGTGGAAATGAGTTGGCATTAAACCTTGTCACATAGGTTTGTTTGGGATCTGATGGAGGGATGGCCTGTCAAGATTGAGTAGGCTTCATGTAAGTCAAATTCAAATTCATGGTAGTCAGCCCCCTCATCTGGCACTTTGAAAATGGAGGCTGCTACTTCAGTTGGCATGTCTATCTCTATCCCCTTGACTTTGGATTTAAAACCTTCTTCTGTGCAGGTGAGGTTTTTGTAGAACTCTCTAACTAACCTTGGATAGCAGACTTGAAATTCAGAAATAAAAGGTATCCAAGATTGAAAGGAGAAATAGGTTTGAATTTCAGGAGAGAGTCTGCTAATTGGGTGTCAGAAAGGTCAAGAATTCTAGGCTTCAAAATCAGTTTGGCAGCACTGACGGATTCTGAGGGTATATCCTCTTGAGACTCAGTAGAGGAAGATGAAGATGATTCCTCAGGATGGTCAGAGGAATCGCCCGAAATATCTGATCTAGGGTTTGAAACTTGTCTACCTCTGCCAGTATTGGAGGTCCTACCTCTCTTTGAAGCTCTGAGAGGTGCAGAAGAGGATCTTGGAAGCTCTGCAGGATCATTTCTTCGCTTGGTTCTTCTTTCATCTGTTCAACTGGAACCTGTGCCGGAACCTGCCTTGAAGAAGCCTGAGACCTTGCGCCACGGCGGGGACCCAACTTGCGGACCATGGTGCAAGGAAGGAGTGGAATTTCAGAGAGGAGATGGAAGATTGGAGAGGTGATTGAAGATTAGAGAGAGATGGTGAAAATTTCTTGCCGGAAAGGTGAGAGTTTGGCCGTCGGGTCGACCTGATGCCCAAAAAGGGATGCAGTGGTACACTGCCCCGCAGGAACAACAAGGGTTTAAGGTGAACCCGAAAGGTTTGAAAAGGTTCTGGCAAGAAGGCAGTGTCGACACATGAGGAAGGGTGTGTCGACCTGACTGGGGTGTGTGTCGACACGAGAGAGGTGTGTCGACACAGCCTTTGAGAGAAATTTGAATTTTGAGAGGAAATTTTTGAGAAATTTGGGACATCTTTATAATGATAAATAATGAGAGGAATTATCATTTCAAGGATTTTTAAGAGGCCTAAAAATTCATTTGTTGTATTTTGCAAAAATTCATTACAGTTCAAGTATTTCACACAATTTCCAACAGGATATTAGCATTCCAAGACTTGAATCAACAAAATGATAAATTGAGGGATATAATGTATCTAACAATCAACCAAAATCTACCATGTTTCTCAATTTTCAAGAATTAAAGATATCATCTAGACTAAACACAGTTGTGTTGAAAGTAAAACACAAACTTAAAGAACAACTTGATGAAGGAGGAAGATGATTCTTTCTAAACAAATCTCCAATAATTTTCATATTTTGTTCTTTTAACAAACTATCAAATGATGTAAATCTCTTTCACTCAAGTACTAGTGCTTTTTACACACCATAGTCCCTGGATACTCAAGATTTAGTCATTGTCAAGTCTCAAAGGGGTAAATGATGACCTTTTGACATGAAAATATACGTTTTTAGACGCCAATATTTCCAGTTACTCAGTCATCATCAAAAAGCATAGCACATAATTGCTTGAATTTTGAGGTTATTTTCAATTTGGATCCCCTTTGAACAGAGTTAGCAATAATGCCTCATGACATACATAGCACTTCATTCATTGTGAAGGTGTGCAGTTTCTCAGCACAAATGCCATTGCTCTGTTGGATTTTATAAGATTTTGGAGAGTTTGTGAGATAGAATTCAAATACATCCAGTCATCAGTTGCAAACAAGGAAATGTTTTAAGTTCAATACACAATTGTTATTTAGTTTAGGAAGAGATCTGAATTTCTGTGGATTGAGAGACATAGTGGAAAGTTGATTAGTAAAAATATAATAGATCACTCAAGGTTCATTTTGAGACTCTAGACTTTAGAATGAGGACATCATGCAAGGAATTGATGAAATGCAAGAAGGGTTTTGAAATTTGCAAAAAGGTGACTTGTGAATTTTCTAGCTCCCCCTGAGATGATGATTTCAACCATTTGTCATCATAATAAAGATATGCAGTTTGAAATCAGAAGGAAATTTTCTTCTTGGTCAACAAAGACTCCCTCAACAACTGTATATCCATTTCTTGGTACTTGGCGGAGACACATACTCTCGCATAGTGAAAGTGTCCAGACAAGCATAACTTGTCCTTCTCCAAGTCACCATTTGATATACCAAGAGATTTCAATACAATAAGAGTTGAAGAATTCATTAGCAAAAAGAAGTGGAAGTTAAAACTGTGCAAGTTTTGAAATCAGAAAAGAATTCTTTTGAACAATAAAAGCTCCCCCTCAATTATTGCATATTACTTCTTAGTACTTGGCGGAGATATGTTCTCACGCATAGTGAAAGTGTCCAGACAAGCATAACTTGTCCTTCTCCAAATCACTATTTGATATACCAAGAAGTTTCAACACAATCAGAAGTGGAGAATTTATTGTAAAAAAGGAAATAGAATTGAAAATGAGAGAGATATGAACAATGTATCTTGAGGAAGCAAGGAAATATGAAATGCAAAGAACTCCCCCTTAGATAATGCATAGCACTCAACCAAACCTTAAGAGAGATCAAGAAGGTGGACATTTACAAAGACCAAGTTCTCTCCTTAAGATGAGAATCTATTTTCAGGAAGGGGTTTTGTGAATATGTCTGCAATTTGTTTTTCAGTTTCAATAAAATGGAGTTCAAAAGATTTCTTTGCAACCTCATCTCTCAAGAAATGATGCCTAATTTCAATGTGTTTTGTTCTAGAGTGCTGAATGGGGTTTTTAGAAAGGTTGATTGCACTTGTGTTATCACATAGGATGGGTACACACCCTAAATCTTGGTTGTAATCAAGAAGTTGATGTTTCACCCAGAGAATCTGAGTTCCACATCTACCTGCAGCAACATACTCAGCCTCTGCTGTTGACAGAGCAACTGAATGTTGCTTCTTAGAAGCCCAAGAAATAAGGCACCCACCTAGAAATACACACAAGCCACTTGTGCTTTTCTATCTAACTTACACCCAGCATAATCAGCATCACAATAGGCAAACAATTCTAACTTGCAACCAGCAGGATACCAAATTCCTAAGTCACATGTTCCAACAAGATATTTAAAATTCTTTTCACAGCAAGCATATGACTTTCTTTAGGATTTGATTGGAATCTAGCACATAAGCACACACAAAACTGAATGTCAGGTCTAGAAGTAGTAAGGTAGAGCAGAGAGCCAATCATACCTCTGTAGGTTTTTGGATCTACTGACTTACCAGATGGGTCTTCTTCTAGCTTAGCATTTATTGCAATGGGTGTGCTTGAATGTTTAAGGTTCTGATAGTCAAACCTTTTCAGTAGCTCCTTGACATATTTGGTTTGACTGATGAAGATTCCTTCATTCGTTTGGTTAACCTGCAATCCCAAAAAGAATGTTAAATCTCCCATTAAGCTCATTTCAAATTCATTCTGCATTTGATTTGAAAATTCAGTGCAAAGGCCTTTATTGGTGGAGCAAAAAATTATGTCATCAACATAAATTTGGACCACAATTATTGATTTTTACTGTTTTGTGAACAATGTTTGATCAACATTACCTCTAGAATATCCTTTTTCAAGTAAAAAGGAACTCAAACGATCATACCAAGCTCTTGGAGCTTGTTTAAGACCATAGAGTGCCTTATTAAGCTTGAAAACATGGTTAGGATATTTTTCATTATCAAATCCAGGAGGTTGTTCAACAAACACATTTTCCTTATATATCCATTTAGAAATGCACTTTTAACATCCATTTGAAAGACTTTGAATTTCATGGAGGATGCAAAAGCAAGGAAAATTCTCACAGCTTCTAGTCTAGCTACAGGGGCATAAGATTCTTCAAAGTCAATTCCAAATTCTTGGTTATACCCCTTTGCAACTAGCCTAGCTTTGTTTCTTATTACTTGACCAGCTTCATTCAATTTATTCTGAAAACCCATCTAGTGCCAATCACTGTTTGGTCACTAGGTCTAGGCACTAATTCCCACACTTGATTTCTTTCAAATTGATGAAGTTCATCATGCATAGCATTAATCCAATCAGAACTGGATAAGGCTTCATCAATTGACTTGGGTTCAATTTGGGAAATTAGAGCTAGTGAGTCTTCTTCAATGTTTTGCAAAAAGGATGATCTGGTCCTAACTCTATCATTTAGATTGCCAACTACACTGTCTAATGGGTGGTCTCTTAGAAAACGAGGTTCAGAAATTACCTGTTGAGAAGTGCCCACTTCTGGAACAAGATTACCTGAACCATTTGGAGATGGTGAGTTGTTGTTCAGGTTTTCTTCAATGTTATTAATCTCCTCAACGGTTGGTGAAGAATCCACAATGAGGTCATCCTCTTCTTCATTGTCTTGTTTTTCCCTGCAAGATTTAGAATCATTAGTGGAAAAGGAATTTTCATCAAAAATTACATGTGGAGATTCTTCAACAGATTTGGTTTTCATTATGTACACTTTGAAGGCCCTTGACACTTCAGAATAGCCAAGGAAGATAGCTTCCTGACTCTTAGCATCAAACTTGTCAAGGTTTTCTTTGTTATTATTGTGTACATAGCATTTGCACCCAAAGACTTTAAAATAGGAAACAGTTGGCTTTTTGTTTTTCAATAATTCATAGGGGGTTTTCTTGATTTTTGGTCTGACCAATGCTCTATTGAGTATGTGGTTTGCTGTGTTCACAGCTTCAGCCCAGAAGGATTTGGGCAAGTTACTCTCAAGAAGCATGGTTCTAGCCATTTCCACAAGAGTTCTGTTCTTTCTTTCCACAACTCCATTTGTTCTGGAGTTCTGGTGGTGAAGAAAACTTGTGGAATATCTGAAATTCAGCACAAAAATCAGAAAAGGATGTGTTCTCAAATTCACCCCCATGATCAGTTAAGATATTTTTGATTTTATATGGATAAGTGGTTAAGACAGTGGTACAAAAGTTCCTGAATTCAAGGCATGCATCACTTTTGTGAGATAGAAAAATAACCCAGGTAAATCTAGTAAAGTCATCAATGATTACAAATCCATATCTTTTGCCACTCAAGCTTAGAACTCTTGTTGGCCCAAAGAGGTCCATGTGAAGAAGTTCTAGTGGCTTAGATGTGAGTACTTCATTGAAGACTTTAAAGGATTTCCTAGTTTGTTTTCCTTTAGCACAGATCCCACAAATTGATTTTCAACTAGAGAGGATTCAGGAAGACCTTTAACCAGATTCAATCTTAACAACTTATCCATTGTTCTGAAGCTTGCATGGCCAAGTCTTTTGTGCCAAGTCCATGCAATTTCATCTTTATTTGCAACAAAACAAAGATTTTCAGAAAAGTTTTTATTAAGGTTGATCATGTAAACATTGTTCTCTTTTTTCCACAGAATTTGATTTTGTCAGTTGATGAATCATTATTTTGCAAAAATCAGATTCAAACACAACTTTGTGACCTTTGTCACATAGTTGGCTGATACTGAGCAAATTATAGTCAAGTCCATCAACTAACAAAACATTATCTACTGAGTTTAAGAAGTTTGACCAACCTTACCAGATCCAATGATCTTTCCTTATTTTTACCTCCAAAGGTGACTGACCCTCCCTCCTTTCAAGCAGGAATGAGAATTTGGCTCTATCTCCAGTCATATGTCGTGAACACCCACTGTCAAGAAACCATACATTGTGTTGGGTGCACGACTTCCCTGCAACAAGATCAGTGGAGAGAAGATTTTGGTACCCAAACAGAGTTGGGACCATCAGAATGATTTAGCAAAGACATCAAATCCTTTCTCACCCAAATTTGATTTGTTTTAGATTTTTGTTTTGTTACTTTGGTGTTTCAGCATTTTTCTGTTTGTTCTTTCTTTTAGGAATGAAAGCACCAAGATCTTTGTTTTTGGTAGGAGGGGAGTTTTCATTTGAAAATTTGAGTTCAGAAGAAGGTGGAATCCATGGATTGTGTTGGTACATCCAGAAATTTGGATAAGGGTATTGAGGATAATACCAACAGGGATTTCATACCATTGGTTCCAAGGATTAGTCCAATTTTCTTGAGGAGCTGTCTTGGAGGTCCAAGGTTTTTCATGGATTATTTCTTTTCCCTTTTTCTTATTTCTCAGATTTTATTGAATTTTTAGTTGAGTTGATTATGGTTTTGGTGTTGAACAGGTCGACCTGTCAGGGGACTGTGTCGACCTGACAGTCTTCTTTTGTTTGATTTTTGATTGTTTTGAGTTTGTTTGGGTTTTTGTTTGGGGTTTGTTTGCTGTTTGTTGGATTTCAGTGTTTTCCAGATTGGGACCCTTAACAAATTGATTAATGGTGCTTTCCCTTTTTCTCACCAGATTATCTTTTGTGATTTCTTTTTGTGAATCCCAATCCATGAGAGTGGTTGTCATGTTGGATCCTAGCAATGCCTCTAGGTTATCTTGGCCTTTGTGAAGGTTTGGATAACCTCCTCCTTTTCCTTTAGCTGGTTTTAAGAATTTCAATTTCTTCAATTTCTGTTGTTTTTCTTGTTTTTCAATTTCCAGCTTTCATAAATTTCTGAAGTCTTGGGAGGCCTTCTGAGAGGCAAGTTTTAAATCATCAATTAGGTTCAGTAAATTTTCTTTTTCTTCAAGCAATCTGTTACTTCAGATTCCAGTTCACAGGTTCTATTGTTTGAAGATTGTTATGGTAAAGATTTTCAATTTCTTTTTGATGTGTTTGTTTTCTTTTCTCATTTCAGAGTATCTTTCTACCAATTCAGCATACACATCCTGCAATCTTCAACACTATAATCTTCAAAGGAAGTATTTACCTTTCCATCTGTGCTGGTTGGCCATGAAGCAAACTTCCTCACTCTCTGAGCTTGAGGACTTCTCTCTTCTTCCTCACTTGTGTCTTCATCAGACCAAGTGGCTACCATGGCCTTGGGCTTCTTGTATTTCTGGAATTTTTGTGCTTTTCTTTTTGTCTCAGGACACTCTCCTTCATGTGTCCTGGCTTGTTGCACCTGTAACAGATAACATTCTCATCAGGTTTATGATTCTTATTGAAATTGGAAGAGGAAATATTCTTCTTACTGGGGGGAAATTTCTTTTTCCCAGTCATTTTCCTTTCTATATTTCAAGAATTTCCTGAATTGTCTGGTCATGAGGGCAATCTCATCCTCATTTGACTCAGATTCTTCAGAACTGTGTTTATCCTGATTTTTATCTTTGTGCTTGAAGAGGCTTGAGTGCCATAGGCTTGGTCTTAATGATAAGTCTTCATTTCTTCTTAAGTTATTTATATGTCATTAAAGATCCAATCAATTCATCCAAAGACATTTTGGATAAATCTTTTGAATCTTCAATAACAGTGGCCTTGGTATGCCAAATTGAGAAAGTGAACGCAAAATTTTTCTTACCAAATCTGCATCAGTATACTCCTTACCCAAAGCCTTGAGTCCATTGACAATCACCATAAATGGCAAACATTTCAGAAATAGATTCATTAGATTCATCATGAAAAGTTCATATTCTGAAACTAAGATATTTGCCTTGGTCTCCTTGACCTGAGATGTTCCCTCATAGAGTAGTTCGAGTTTATCCCACATCTCTTTGGCAGATTTACACATAGAGATTCTCGAATACTCCTTGGATGGACAGCACATTGAATCATGTTCATGGCACTGTAATTCAATGTAGCTCTCCTTATTTGTTCCCTCGTCCAGGTTTCTTCCTCACCTGGTTTTCATAGGGACCAGCCTCAACTACTTTCCAGATCTCATAGTTCTGGGCCCTTAAGAATACTTGCATTCTGTTCTTCCAATAGAATAGTCCAAACCATTAAAGAATGGTGGCCTATTTATGGAATGGCCCTCAGCTATGAAACCTTTGAGTCCATGACACTTAAGTAAATGCAAAGAGAAGTAGTTGAGCAAGCAAGCAAACAAACAAACAGACAAACAAACAAACAAACACTCATACTCAGAAACAAAAGCTGCTCAGTTCAAATCAGATCGATGTAAACCCGCTCTGATACCAATGAAGGATCGAAAAAATGTGTGGAAAAGATCTAGAAGGGGGGATGAATAGATCTTAGCCACTTTGCGGAAGCTTAAATAATTTTTAAAACTATTTAGAATCAGAGGCAATGTTATCAGTGAAAAGCTACTGATTGATTAGATTGGAGTGGGTGAAAAACTTAGATGTGAATCAAGTTGTAAGTGAATTAAAACGAAGCCTATGCAAGCATCTAGCGGATGATCAGTCAAACCACAGAAAACCAAATGCACAAGGATTTTTAGGTGGTTCGGAAATCACCCATGTGATTCCTACATCCACCCCTCACAACCCGTGAGGATTCACTAACACAACTGGGTAACACACCCACTGGAGCCTGACACACTCCAAAACTGAAGAGCTTACAACTCACACCACTTCTAGAGCAAGACTACTCTAGAACAACTGAGCAAGACTGCTCAAACACAATTGAGTTGACAACTCAACACTGAGCATCTGGAGGTTGGACCTTCCTTGAATTCTTCTCCAACGATGGCTTCTACTTGATCTGCTTCCTTGAGATGCTTCAGAGGCTTCTTTAAAGATCAAACCACAATTCTCACACCTTGAATTGGTGAGAAGAGGTCTTCAGAGACTCCAGGAAGGCAGAGGAGGGAGACACGAACTCTTATGGCCGCCAGGAATTTTTCAGGAGGCTCTAAGAGGTTGGTTGGGTCTCTCTTTTTGAAGGCAGGCCAAAAAGGACCTTTTATACCCTTAGGATTCCAAAGATACCCTTTTGGGGTACAAGGGCACGCTTTCCAAGAAGATTCTGATCGCCCTAGAAGGACACGTGGCAGCCATCAGCTCTTAGGATGAAAAGTTTCCGTAGTGTGTCGACCTGCCCTGGTGGTTGTGTCGACACACTGTCCCAAAGATAGAAAACCTGTTCTGGGAGAAGGTCCCGTGTCGACCTGCTCTTGAGTGTGTCGACCTGCTGTCCCAATTCCTCAAACTGGCTGTTCTGGGAACTGGGTCTAGTGTCGACCTGCCCTGGGAGTGTGTCGACCTGGGTACCCTTGATCTCTGGAAAACTGCCACTCGTGTCGACACACTCTTGACATGTGTCGACACACTCTTGACATTTTACACAATTTCTCTTTGAATCTGTGTTGATGTGTCGACACCATTGATGGGTGTGTCGACACATCTTTTGCATAAAATGTTTGTACCTGAAAAATAAACACATATATCATTAGTTAAATGATTTATCATGACTATAAATATAAATGTGATTTGCAAAATACTTTTTGAACATGAATTTCAGGTATGATGTTTTTGACATGCTTCAATTAAATTGCTTTAAGAACACTTCTTGTCATCATCAAAATAGGAGGGAAATGATATGAATTTGCATTCAACCCAAACACCTAGTACTCAATGTTTGTGTTAGTGTGTATTTAAAACCTTTTATGAGATGTTAATCATGACTATTTGACATCACCCATAATTTGAGTTTGTGATGATATTTTATACATATTGTACATATTAACATGATGACCTAAATGACTTTTAATATTCATATGTTTATGATAATCCTTATGTTAATGGTCACAGTTCATATTTGCAGTTTACATAACTTTGTCACAGTGGTGTCTACATCTCTTCATGGTGTCGACACAGTCTCCTGCCAGTTTACATAACTTTGTCCACAGTTGGCCGACACAGTTTGCCTGTGTGTCGACACAGTCTGCCAGTGTGGTCGCACCTTTTCCTAGTGTGTCGCCACCCACTGTCCTCCAAAACCTGTTCTGAAGCCAGTATCCATGTGTCGACACATCTGCCTGTGTGTCGACTCAAACACACACTTCGACTAAAACCCAAAACGGGAATTTTTCGGAACACGTTCTACATGGGAATCAGGGATTTGACCTAGATTTTGTGCCCCGCATGCCCAAGGCACCTCAGGGACATATGGGCTATAAATACCATGATCCTCGTAACCCAAAGGCAACAAATCCCATACAATTCCCAAGAAAAGTTTTTGGCGCAAAAGGGGTTTTTCCAGATCTTGCTCCATCTCCAGAAGCTGCATACCATCCTTCAAGAGAAGGTCATGGTAATCAAGGCCAATCTCTGGAGAGAAGTGTATTGCTGAGAAAGGGAGTATATCCAACTGAAGGTGTACACACGCTATTTGGCAACATATAGAGAAAATTTCATGTTACACTGCAATGCCTCAAAGTGGCTCTCTTCAATTAACCCTTTGCGTGATTTTCCTATTTTTCTAGATTTTTTTAAAGGGGTCTGATGAACTTAAACTATTCGCGTCTGGTATAGTGGACGCCTTTTAAAAGAGTTTGATACGCGACGGGTAAATCCGATGCGTATCATACATGCTTTTTTCGTACCCACTATCTTGCTTCGCGTCCGATAAAGCCGCCGCGATTAAAAGCCAAAACCTAAGCCATGCGCCTAGAGCCGGGCCATTAAGAGGGGTCATGTTTCAAATCACGAGAAAACAAGAATCACGTCGGATTAAGCCGAAGTGATTAGAAGTCAAATCTGAACGTACACCCTAAAACTGCGGCATTTAAGAACTCCCACGCCTCGAATCATGGCGATTTTAGAATCACGTCTGCTTAAGCCACCGCATTTTCAAAACCAATGGTCAAATCAAGATCTATTCTGTCAGAAGGTCGATTCAGTTGGGAAACACGACGGGAATGTTAGACGTGATTATGAATCCTAGGTATAGGCTACGATTGTCAAATCAAGCGGATCTCTTAAATAGCGGTGCTTTAGTCGGACGCGATTCATCATATAGGCGTCCACTATCTCCAACGTGATTCAATGAAGTTTTTCTATAAATACAGACCCGAGGTCATTGTTTCAAAGAAAATCCACCCCCCCAGGTGAAGCCCTGCCGGATTGTGGAGTGAACCCCCCCAGGCGAAGCCCTGCCAGATCAGAGACCCGCATCCCAAAGCTAAGGAGAAGTGACGTCAACTCGAGCCTTTCCATGTCTCCGTCCTCAGAGTTTGGATCATTCTTCCTCATTCCATAGGGGCGCAACGGGAGGAGTTTTATCCACGTCGTCCACCTCTTCCAACCGTCTCCGCAGTGGCCCACATTGTCGTTCTCCTTACTCCTCTTCACTTTTTATCGTACTCGTTACATGCATTCATCACACTACCACACACACACACACATGTCATTTACTCCATTCCCACTCTTTTAGGGGTTTAGGACCACCCCACGAGGTGTGTTAATGCCCATTTAATGCTTTTTATTTCATTCCATTTGAGGTTTTACTACACCTCATTGTCTAATCCATCTGTCACTTGTTTTCTTATTCATGCTTTTTTGCAAGGTAACCATCGGAGCTAAATCTCCTTTACCGGCTGGCTGGTGGAAGGAGTAAGAAGGACCCACACATTAACTCCCGTAATCTTCGGGTGAAGGTAAGTATGCAATCTTCCCTTTCCGCCCACCTCCTTCGGTACCCTCGCGTACCTGGCGATCACACACTCCATCTTTGTGCACACACGCACGCACCTATTTCTTCTTTCTATTTTTTCTGCTTTTCCACCCATCTCGCCTCATTTTCTCTCTTACATAGCAAAATTCTTTCATTTTAAATCAAATCCTCTTTGTGGGGCGGTGTTTTGGAAAAAAAAAGAAAAAACACCATCTACAAATTGGCGATCACGGTGGGACAACTTTTCATTTTAGTTCCGGTTACCTCCTTCGGCACCCACGTGTGCCTCTCCTTCGACACCTACGTGTGTCCCCTCCTTTCGTACCCACGTGGTACCACCCCTCCCCTTTCGCACCCCACGCGGTGTTATTGAAGTTGCCCATCGCCGTTACAATTCATAGTTGTGTTATTTTTCTCTACATTTCCTACATAGAATTTGATTTAAAAGAAAAAAAAAGTAAGAAAAAATCACCATCTTGTTCCCCTCCCCACTTACTTACTTTCACATGAAGAAAGCATCTTCATTCCAGTACAGAGGATGTGATTTGTTTGCTTTGTGCGGCGGACATATCCGACGCAATTTGTGACAGAGTCCGGAGGGAGTCACCTTGGCTTTTACAGCTTCTGCGAGCTGTCCGATCCACAGTTGACTGAACGAACATGATTAAACTGAAGCACATCCACTGTATTGGAAGCGATTCAGCCTGTCACAGAGAGCTTTGGGTTTTCTGTCATTTCTTACATTGTGCATTTGTAGGGCATACCTTCGGACGGGGGACCTCCTTCCCTCCATTTCCTAGGATCCACACACCTCTCTCGGTGAGGGCTATCTCCCCATTGGGCATTTCGTCTCATTGGGCTAGAGAATTCTCATTAGGACCTCCATAAGTCTTCATACCCCGTGGATTCCCTCACGGTAGACCGAGCTGGTTGTACCAACCCCGGAGACCCTAGCTAGATCACCCATTGCGTGAGAGGGAGTTGCTTAGGGGGCCCGAAGATCTCATCTTCCCATTTAGGCCCATACCCACTTGGAGTGACATATCTCACCTAAAATCCACATTGAACTATATTGAACATTTAACTGGACGTAAGCATATTCAAGTGTGTGAATTAAAGTCATTACCTCTTCTCTCAAACTTGTTTGAGTATTGTTTGTGGTAGTGCTGTAATATCACATTTGTTTTGTGGGATTAATGCAGCTTCGTTCAGGCTGATCCCTTTCCATGGCTGAAGACGAAGATATGGCCTATCATGATGACACCTATGAGGATATGTATTACTCCTTGGGACCCTTTCCACTCCTTCCTAAGGAACCTTATGTTGGTCTCGCTACCTCGGACATCAATGCAATGGATGCTCAGGCCCCTCACATCCCGCCAAGGCACAACCCTGCTAATGCCTCCACCCTGATTGATCTGTCCCAACTTGTGGACATCCTCCAAAGCCTCCAAGCTTCTCAGCTTTAGGAGGTCCAAGCTGCCCTCAAGGGAAATCCATCCCTGACCCCATTCAAACTCTCCACCCAAACGCGGGTATTCACACTAAACCTGCTCATGACCCGACGGTCCGAGCCTCTCCTGCCCCCTTGTAGGGCAACTCTGTTATCCATTCTCGCCCCCATAGCCCTACTGGGGGACCTTCTCATGTTTAGCCGAGCCTCAATGTGGCAAGGCCCACTTACCTTCCCCGGGCCACAACCCATACTTCCACGCCCGCCGGCGTCCCTCCCCTTCACTATTCCACTCAGGTAGATGTTCCCCACCGCCTTCCTTCCGGGGTACCTCCCGAACCATCTTCCGACCGACTTACCCAAGCCCTCCTGGTGAAAGTAAGTCGATTGGCGCAAGATTTGAAGAGGGTGTCCACACCCAAGGACTCTTTTGACCTGGCTCTCCCTTCCATGCCAGTCTTACATCTCCCTCTCTCCGAACTGCTGGTCTACCGCCGTTACAACGGCACTAGCAATCGATTCATACATATCAAAGATTCATGTACGAATCCTCTTTCTCGCAAAATGATGAGCGTGCCCTCGCATTCCTGTTCCTTCGGTCTTTGGACGGACCCGCCCTCGAATAGTTCTATTCTGTAGAGCCCTCAGACGCTGAAGACTTTGAGGCTATACAAAGAAAATTTCTGCAAAGATATCGAGACAGGGTTGGTCCAGCCTTATCCATTATTGATCTGATGGCTGAGAGGATGAAGGCTGATGAGGACTTCCTGCATTATGCTGATAGGTGGAGAGCCCTGGCTGAAAGATTGAGGGATCCATTGTCCGAGCTGGAGCAAGTAAAGATGATCACGGTGAATGCCACACCGCAATTCAGGCACATTTTGGCCTTGAACAAACTGACCACAGTGGAGGAACTATATGAGAGAGCCCGATACATCCAGACTAAATTAAAGGACTCTCCAATCATGGCCATGTTTGAGCCGAAGGCTCGGACATTTAAGAAAGGTAGTGGTGCTCCCCCTACTGGCGGTCCCACGACCAAAAGGGTCATACAAAATGAGCAAGTGAGTGCAATGGGCAACCATATACCTTCCACCTACCACCCCAACAACAACCCCAAATCCCAACAGCCCCAGCAACTGGCCCCCAGGCCAAACAACCCTCCAATGTTCAGGCGCCACCTCAACAACACCACACCCTCAAAAACCTCCACAATATCGCAGCCTCAATGGCCTCAGTACCAATAGCCCCCCCCCCCCCCCCCCCCCAGCCAGTATCACCAGCAACCCCATCCTCTACAATATCGCAACCTCAGCAGCCCATACGGCCAACTTCCCCCCCCCCCCCCCCCCCCCCTAGTAACCAACAACAACAACGCTCCTGCTCCTCCCCATACAACTAAGTACCTCCTCTGGGCACCTATTAGCCTCAGTAGCCTCGACGCCCCCCTGGCCCGAGGAGAACCCATTATCCTCCCTTTCCGAAACCTTTCCGGATATCTTCAATGTCCTCATGGCCGTTGATGCACTCACCTTGCCAAGGGAAAGGATACAATGGCCTCCCAATGTTGATATGTCCCGCTACTATGCATTTCACCGAGGACCGGCCATACCTTGGAGGCATGCTTCCACTTCAAGGATTACATCTACAACCTAAATGACATGGAGGCATAGACTGGGAGGAGATGAGGAAGTTCATCACCGAGATGAAGGTAAGGGGCCACCCAGCAGGACCAGCACAACGGCAGAAACAGTAGCAACTGTAGCAACAACACAGCCACCCCAGGCACCCCAGCAGCAGCCCAATATGGCATTGTCCAGAACCCTCTCCCGAAGCACCAACCTCCAAACCAACAAGTGAACGCCTTCACGGCATCTCCCAGTAGTGAAAGAACACCCAGCCGGCCGATGGAAATATCCGCCGCATCTACCTCCTAGTCCTCTTTCACCTTGACCATTTTCATCCGTACACCCACCCCTGCCAACCCACTACCCTCATTTCTACGCATCCCTACCCATCGTCTCACACCATCTAGCCAACCATCTAACCCGCCACTCATCCGCCACTCCCCCCATCACCACAACGGCACCACCCACCAACACACAAGCCCCCTTCCTACGCAACCCCTCCACCATACCACCACAACCAAACCACTCATCTCCTATCACCACGGCCCCACAACCACCACCGTCATCCAACCCACCTTTCCTCTGCACACCATCAACCATATCCCTTATTACACCCAATCATCAAGCCCCCTTTCTCTGTACCTCCACTCCACCCCCGAGTGCGGCAAGTATCCAATTGCCACACCAATTGTTCACCCACCAGCCTTCCACCTCCTTACCACCTTCCGTTCCATCGGCCGTGGCGACAACAGCGGGAGAAAATTTGGAAGCTACCATGGTGCTCCGCAGTGGGCACATATTTAATAGAATATTCCCCCAGCAGCAGGACAAGCATCAGTACCCCTAGAAGAAGAAGCCCAGCAAGAGGAGTCCCCTCCCAGGGACTCAGTATGATCTGCTAAAGCACTGGACAAGACTTCGGCCAAGATATCCATTCTAGAGCTGATCAAGAGGTCAGTGGTACACCAGAAGCCATCATGCAGTATCTACAAAGGTCATGGTGAATGAAGACTTGCCAGTCAACCAGATCAGCGCTGTCTTGACTCCCAGGAGCTCGCACCCAGCTATGAATTTCATGAAGATGAGTTGGCAGCAGCCGAGTCTCAGCGTATGTGCCCTGTGCTTAACATTCGACATTAATGGGATCTGCATGTCTCGATGCTTGGTAGACTTCGGGCGTCAATTAATGTTGTGTCCTCCGACACATTAGATTTTTGCAGAGTAGCGGCACAGTCCATCCGACCCTCTGCCATCACTGTCACGGCTTACGATAACACCAGTAGGCCGCCAAAAGGGGTCATTACTTTAAGAATAGGGCTGGTCTGTCCGTTATCGATGGAGTTTCACATCTTGGATATGGACCTAGTTCCGCATGATTCTAGGCTGGCATTTTATTCAAGCCCTTGGTGCCGTTATATTGACTGTTCACCAATGCCTTCAAGTTTCCCTACAATGGGTGAGTCGTCAAGTTGCCAGTAAGCCTGCAATTATGGAAGTGTGCCATGACTGATAATTCAGTCCCTTTCATCTGGCCAAGCATCATCCGCTGATGTTAGTACTAGAGGCACCCAGCATGTATCCAGGCTCGAGCAGGTCATTTGTTAATGCTATTGAGAGGAGCAAGATCATCACTAAGAAAGGATGACACTTATGATGCAAATGGGGTACCACCCAGGCAAGGGGCTGGGAGCACAATTACAGAGAAGGACCAAGATTGTGAAAGACTACAAAATGAGACACAAAGAAGGATTGGGATATAGGCCAGGCAGGGCAAAGCAACAGTCAAGACACCCTCTCACATGGACATTGTATGAACATTTCGAGAGAGGACCGCTGCAACCAGGGAATGAACAGACATCCACTATTACTGCTGAACCCATCCGTCATTCACCCCTGGCCACATACAGAGTTGCAGACAGTCACAGGCCATCCAACCACATCAAGAGGGGTAAGTCCAGCGCAAAATGGAGTCAATGGTTTGACATGAGCGACATCACTGCTTCTTTAGACGAACTCTTCACATCAGAAGGAGCAGGGCAACTGGCAGTGGCCCCCAGCAAATAGCAGGTAGCCGAAGCAGAGCAGAGCACACAAGCCAAAGAAGCCCCCGCAACAACTAGGCTCATGGCGGGCCTCATCCTCCAGGCATCGTGGCCTGCTTCCCTTTCCCCCTTGGGCAACCGCGCCCACTTCTCTTTGCTCCTCTAGGCAACACGCCTAATCCCCTTTCCCCTCCGGGCATTGCACCCCCTTTAGTTTCATCTCCGGCATCGCGCCCATCAGTTTCCCCTCCAGGCATTGCGCCCCCTTTAGTTTCATCTCCGGGCATCGCACCCACATCAGTTTCCCATCCAGGCATTGCGTCCCCTTCAGTTTCATCTCCGCGCATCGCACCCACATCAGTTCCCATCCAGGCATTGCGTTCCCCTTCAGTTCAATCTCCGGGCATCGCGCCCCCTTGAGTTTCATCTCTGGGGCATCGCACCCCCTTCAACTTCCACTCCGAGCAACGTGCCCAATCTCCCCCTTTCTCTAAGTAATGCGCTACTCCCCTTTCCCCTTGGGCATCGTCCCACTTTAATTCCCGTTCTTGGCATCGCGCCCGCTTTAGTTTCCCTACGGACATCACGCCCTCTTTAGTTTCCGCTCCGAGCATCGCGCCCACTTAATTTCTGTTCTGGGCATCGCGCCCGCTTTAGTTTCCCCTCCGAGCATCGTGCTCGCTTTAGTTTCGCTCCGGGCATTGCCCCCATTTCAGCTTCTCCTATAGGCAACGCGCTCATTTCCCCTTCTTCCCAAGTAATGCATCCACTCTCCGTACTTTCCAGGCAGCGCGCCTGCTCCCCGTTGCTCCTCGGGCAATGCACCCACTCTCCCTACTTTTCCAGGCAATGCGCCCTGCTCCCCTCTCTTCCTCGGGCAACGTGCTCGCTCTCCCTCTTTCCCCAAGCAATGCGCTCATTTCCCCTTCTTCTTTGGGCAACGCGACCATTCTCCTTCCCTCCTCGGCAACGCGCCCCGCTTCCTCTTGTGTCCAAGCATCGCACCTTCCCTCTTGCAGACCACCACATGGCCTCCTTCCTTTCTTTGAGCATTCCTCGGGCACCGACGCCCCACTTGCAATCTCCCTCCACTCTCCAAAGAAACCATTCACTCACCAGCAGCTCCCTTTCCCCCAATCCCCGCTGTTGAGTGCGGTCTTGTCTCTCAGCTTTCAGATTAGCAGTCTTACCTCGCCTCTCCCTCTCTACGTGCTGAGCAACGAGGGGGCCCACAAGTGTCAGCCTCGCAATGGATGACTCCGTCGTCTCCATCGAAGCAACCTCCTTCCTCTCCTCAGAGTGTGCCGACTGGAGGGCCACTCTCTTCGGTCCCATGACCGACCTCCCATGTCCCTCCACACAGGGACCTCCCACTCCCCTTTACGCAGGGGATGTTTACTACTTTCCTCCTCTTCCACCTTCCCCACGCTGGGAAATTCTTTTACTGTAAATCCTTCTCCACCTTCCCCACGCTGGATTCATTCACTATTGTAAATCCTTCTCACCTTCCCCCACACGGGATTCATTTACTGCTTTAAATCCTTCTCCATCTTCCCCACGCGGGATTCTTTTACTGCTTTAAACCTTCTCCATCTCCCCCCACGCGGGATTTTGCTCTTACTGCTTTCCCTTCTCCTCCCCCCCCCTGTTGTAAATTCCAATGTGGTAGTCAAGTCTAGGGCAGGCTAGTAATAAGCTAGGGGTAGTATCTGAGAAGAAGTCCAAGGGTAGGAGGGTTCCACACCGATTCCTCGCTGATCTAGCCGTAGGTGCAAGGCATGTCTAGTAATTCCAGAATTTTAGAGGAGCCTTTGTAGTTGTCGAAAATAGAATATGAGCAGTCGCTGTGTTAATTGATGATGGGTTCGGAGTCTATGAGATCGTGGATAATGACGACCCAATTGAGGAAGGTGATGAAGAGTTCGAGGACGAGGCTGACATGTTCGCAAGTGGATTGAAGAGATTTGACGAACCGTCAGCTATCGTAGAAGAAATCACCACGAAATCAATTTGGGAACCGAGGAAGACCCTAAGACCGTCCTCATAAGCAGTAACTTGTCACCAACTGAAGAGGAGGCAATTATCGAGGTTCTCAAGGAGTATAAGGACATGTTCGCATGGAGCTATGAGGATAGTCGGGCTTGGACACCGCGCTAGTTGAACACTGTCTTACCCTTAAGCCGGAGTTCCATGCTATTAAGCAGCGGTTGAGGCGTTCCACCCACAAATGGCTTTGAAATGAAAATAAAGTCGATAAGCTCCACAAAGCCAGATTTGTTAGAGTCGTGCTATATCTAAATTGGGTGGCAAACATGTCCCGGTTATGAAGAGACGAAAAAGTTAGAATATGCATCGATTTCCGGGACCTCACCCATGCGTTCCTAAAGATGATTTTCCATTGCCTCACCTCGACGTGCTCATAGATAACATAGCCGGGTATGAAACCCTCTCCTTTATGGATGTCTTCTCAGGGTACAATCAAATCAAGCTGGCTGAGAAGACCAGAAGAAGACCTGTTCACGACACCTTGGGGCACTTACTGCTATGTGGTCATGCCATTTGGACTTAAGAATGCTGGAGCTACTTACCAAAGAGCCATGATGGCCATCTTTCATGACAGATCCACATCTTCATTGAGTTGTATGTGGACGACCTGGTAGTGAAGTCAAAGACAATGGCTGAGCATCCTGGGGTTCTAACAAAGGTTTAACAGAGGTTAAGAGAGTATCAATTGAAAATGAACCCAAGAAGTGTGTATTTGGTGTTTCATCGGTAATCTTTTAGGCTTCATTATGAGCAAGAGGGGTATAGAAATGATCCCAACAAGGCGAAGGCAATAAGAGAGATGCCCCTCCCAAGAGTTTGAAGGAAGTTCGAGGATTGATTGGGAGGCTTCAGTTTATTCACCGGTTCGTCTCCCAACATTTGTAGAGGTGTAGACTCTTCTACGACCTCACCAAGTCGGGAGTCGAATTCAAGTGGACGAGAAGTGCCAGTCGGCTTTTGATGGATTCAAGGAGTACCTAGCTAATCCCCCTGTCCTGAGGCTACCAACTCCAGGCAAACCACTTATCCTCTATGTATCTATCCTGGAAGACTCGGTAGGAGCTGTCCTTGCACAAGTGGACGAAGTAGGCAAGGAGAGGGTAGCATACTACCTGTCGAAGCTTCTCAACCCCTGCGAGCAGAGGTACACAGCAATGGAAAAGACATGTGCCGTGCTAGTATGGGTAGTGCAAAAATTAAATCACTACTTTCTAGCTCACAAAGTCCATCTCATAGCTCGTATGAATCCTATCAAATTCCTCCTTGAAAAAACCGTTCTGACTGATAGGCTAGCGCGTTGGCAAAGCTTCCTTTCTCAGTTTGAAATCACCTGCATTCAGCAGAAATCCATCAAAGGCTATGCCATAGCAGAGCATCTCGCTCACCACCCTATTCCTCAGTTCGATCCTATTCGTTCGTAGTTTCAAGATGAAGAACTAATGTCCCTTAGCCGATCTGATCCTATGTGGACATTATATTTTGATGAAGCTCTGAATTCTCAAGGGGAGGGTATAGGGATTTCTCTACTATCACCTGAGGGTGTCACCATTCCGCAAGCCTACAAATTAGAGTTTCCTACCACCAACAACATTGCCGAATATGAAGCTTTGTTGGCTGGCTTGGAGCTCGCTTGCTTCTATGGTGTCACCCATCTGTGAATTGTAGGTGATAGTCAACTAGTCTTGCGCCAAGTGCTCACCAATACCACACTTGGCACCCAAAGCTCAAGACTTACCAAGAGCTTGCCTCAGCCTATGCCAAGCTATTCTCCAAGTTGATCTTTGTCCACATCCCTCGTCATCAGAATCTTCTAGCCGATGCTCCTGCTACCATTGCTAAAACTCTCAATATGTGCTATCTCGGGGATTTTGATAGCATTCAAATTGCACGCCGCAATACCCCTGCTGTTCAGGACCCCGTCTTTCTCCGGATCAAGGAAGAGATGTTGAAGAAGTTGGAAAGGAAGGGTAAAGCCGAGATTATGTTATTGGAGCTAGAAGAGGAGTTGGAAGATGAGGAGAAGTTGTGGTATTATGAGATAGCTAGGTATTGCACGAATCAACATATCCTGAGGAAGCCACAAGTAATGAGAAGAAAGCCATAAGGAGGTTGTCCCAGAAGTATACCCTGGTTGGAATACACTCTACAGAAGGGGACTCACTGGAGTTTTGCTCAGATGTCTGGGCGATGATGAAGTCTTGAAGGTTGTTAAAGAGGCACATTCGGGTGTGTGTGGTGGCCATGTGAATAGCCAAATGCTTGCCAAGAAGATCCTTAGGCAAGGTTTTTACTGGCGCACTCTAGAGGAGGACTGCTCTATCTTTGTCCGTCTGTGCGTCAAGTGCCAAATGCACGCCGACAAAATTCATTCTCCATCCTCTACACTCCACCCAATGTCCTCCCCATGGCCTTTCACTATGTGGGCTTTCGACATCATTGGTCCCATTGGTGATCCCAACTCCCAGAACAAAACCAAGTCATTTATCCTCACTGCAATGAAGTACTTCACTAAGTGGGCAGAAGCCGAAGCATACGCGGAGATCAAGGCGACAACTGTCTGCAAATTCATCATGAAAAATATCATCGCCAGGTTCGGCATTCCAAGCACCATCATCACCGACAATAGACCTCAGTTTATCTCTCAAGAACTACGTGACCTTTGCAACATATATAAAATTCCATTGCATCAGTCATCTCCTTATTATCCGCAAGGCAATGGACAAGTAGAGGCCACAAATAAAACTTTGATAAAAATTGTTAAGAAAACCTATGAGGCTAACAAATTCTCGGATTGGTCAGAAAAGCTTGTAGAAGCTCTATGGGCCTACCGCACTTCAATCCGTACTCCCACAGGGCAAACACCGTTTGCCCTCACTTATGGAATGGAGGCTGTAGTACCATACGAAATTCTTATTCCCTCATTAAGGATCCAGCTTGACAAGGACTTGTCAATCGATGAGCGGTGTGAATCGCTCCTAGTACAACTGGAACTCCTAGATGAGAAGCATCTGGTCGCCGCAGAACACACGAAAGCGTACCAAAATAGGCTCACTTGTTTTACCAAAAGAAAGTTATTGAGAGGAAATTCAAAGTCAGGGAGATGGTAGTAAAAAGAATCTTTATAAAAACTGGTGGTCCTCGTTCTAAACACTAACCAAAATGGGAACGGTCGTACGTAGTTAAGGAAGCATATCCAGGCAACGCGTACAGGCTAGTCAACGTGGAGGGTGAAGAGCTCTCTCACCCTTGGAATGGGCTTCATCTCAAGAAATACTACCCCTAGTTTGGTGTCTTGGATCAACATGGTACGCGGACCCCCCTAAATGAAAGGCCATATTTGCTAATTCATTTCTGATTCTTGGTAGGTTAGCCAGAGGTGTTGACACCCACACACTTACACGCCCACCCCTGGAAAGCTAGAGGCACGAAATCTAAGGAAGATCAATGCCAAACCAAGAGTCTAGGGCATTATCTGCTTCTTTCCCACTCGGTCCGTCTATAGACAAGGGAAGCCTGAGGGATCGACCTTTGAATCTACTTAAAGCTCAAACGGGTGTAGGTCAAGGCATAACAAGGGGAAAAAAAACATCAATGTCAAATCCAAATCATAAGAGTCAGAAACCAGGCAATTCCAATTCATAAAAAGCACGTCAAGAGTGGAGAAGTCTCTGCAGAGATCCAAATGGACCTGGTCATAAGCGTGCTAAAAAACCCCACAAGCCAAAAAGACCAAACCCCACTGAGTACAAGGGTAGAGGAGTGAGTGTCTCCCCGGTCACCCAAACTATTGACAGACTTCCTAAAACACTTCTTCCCAAGGCTAGGCAACGATCAACTAAAGAGGACGTCGCCAAAAGTCACCTTGGGTGAAGGCACCACTTAAGCACGTCCAACCTCTGTCTAACACACCTAAGAATGGTTAATGAACTCTTAGTGATGGCAGAGTAATGGCAGGTCCAAGCACTGTGTTTTCCCAATTAGAGCGGATCCCCTTCGTTCCGCGCGCCTTTTTTTAGAAGGGACCATGCCGAGTTGCGGCGCTTAGTTCAAAACCAAAAAAGGTGAATATTTTCAAATCCAAAAAATTAAATATTTTCAAAACCTAAAAAATAGAATATTTTGTGAATATTTTCAAAATCCAAAAAAATTAAATATTAAAAAAATGAATATTTTGGTGAATACTTTCAAAATCCAAAATAGAATATTTTGTGAATATCTTCAAAATCTGAAAAAAGTTGAATATCTCCAAAATCCAAAATAAAAGAGGGAAATCGAACATTTTCAAAAATCCAAAAAAAATCAAACACTTCAAAAAATCCCCAAAAAAATTATCACACTCCATCATGCCTGAATGCCTCAAACACATGTACATATTTAGTTTCCTATGCTTGCTTGCATGTTGCATTCTTTTATTATGGAGTTCTTTTACTTTACACCTTATAAAAAGGCTCAACCCCTTGACAAAATCAAGAGGCCAAATATTGTCAATATGCAGGGGGCCGAGCCAGGATGGACATTGAACTTGTTGTTCAAGTGTGTTTTAGGCACGTGGGAGGAAGAATGCAAAGAACACATGTATATATATGTGGCCAAAAGGGGGGCCAGCCTCGAGTACATCAGAAGTACCCCACTGGGTACACATCATCATCAAAAGGAAGGAAAAAAGTACAAGTCATGATAGGTGGCCTAACTCTCGCCACCACTCTCCGCTGGTCGGTGCTGGTGACTGCTCTCGGCCTTGCCAGGATCCACTGTCGAACGAGGGGCTGGAGGCCTCATGGAGGCGTGCGAACCGGTGGACCCCTGAGCTGCGCGTCCTTCCTCGACATTCCTCAGGTACTGAGAAGACGTCGCAATGTAGCTCCCGGAGTAGGCGCTGGCTTGCCCCTCCCTCACCGCGCGCTCACGCCTACAGCGGTACCTATCCTCCACCTCCCTCAGCAGGTGCTCGGAGATGCCCAGGCTCGTACGTGCCTCCACCGCCTACTGGGTCAGCCACTCTCGCTCCTGGTCCCAGCGGCTGTGCTCCTGGTCCCATCGGGCCTGCTCCCTCTCACGGTCTCGGTGCTCCACAGCAAGCATGACGCGGAGCTCCATTGCCTCACGGGGCAGGTCCGAGTCCTACTGTGAGACCTGAGTTAGTAGCTCAACACTGGTGCGTGTCTCCCGTGATAGCGCACTCTGGAGATTGTCCGTCTGCAAGCAACAAATCACATGTAAGTATAAATGCAAGTCAAATGTATATACATGTCTAATTCGCTTACTTACCTGTGCAGTGAGGTCGCGCTCTGCCTCCTCCGCCCTAGCCACCGCTGCTGCTAGCTGGGCCCGAAGTGAAGTCATCTCCGGGTCGGGTGCACTCCGGCTTAAGGAGGCACCTGCCGAGTTGGTGCGCTCCACGGTCGCCTGGGCTGCTCGCTGCACAAATCAGAAAACCAGGTCTGCACATGGTAAGGTATAAAGCAAAGGTATGATCGTCTAAAATTTACCAGAGCATCCAGCACCTCCCGCCCCTCGGCCAGCTGCGCCTCTGTGCCCGCCAGCTGGGCACGCAGAGTGTCGATGAGGTCGTCCCGATCATCCTGCATATGCATGTGTTTGTTAGAATGTCATGCATATCATGATAAAGCAGTTAAAAGTTTGAAGTGCATACCCTGGCTGGCCTCATGAAGTCCCGGCCCCCGTACTCCTCCTGGAAGTGCTGGAGGTACATGAGGCTGTCGGCAGCATCCGACTCAACCAGCTGTCCACCGCTCTGCCAGTCGGCGTACTGCTCGGGGAAGCGGAGATGCCAGTCCACCATCTTCGCCTTCCCCTGCGTCCTCCTCCCAATCCCTGGGGCTCCGTCTTGTCGCGCCACTCCTGGTGTAGCCCCAGGGTACAGGCGGCAAGCCGAAGGCGGAGAGGCTCAATCTCGTTCAGACAATGGACCCAAAGGTCCTGCCCGAACCGAGGTCGACCGCTCTCGACCCACGGCTGGCCATCGTCCGCCATGCCCACATAGGGCTGCCACACGACCTGCACACATGCATGAGTTAGTCACATATAATCAATCATATCAAATGCATGAAAATAAGTGTACCACGTACCAGGAGTGCCGGGAAATCGCGGATGTCTCGACGGAGGGTGTCGAGCTGGAGGGAGAAAGTGGCGGAAGTCACCACCGGGAGCCACCTCCGGGCGAGGGGTACTGCATCAGGGCGCACCGCAGTCGCCCTCCCCAAGGGGATGTAATAATAACTCCACACCTGCACACACACACATATGATTAGTTTTGACTAACAATTTAAATGCAGGAATTAATTTAAGTGCAGAAATTAAAAGAAGTACAAAAAAAAAATTATGCCTGTAGAAAGGGCGCGAATGCACCCACTGTGGTCTCCCATCCAGTGCCGCTGGAGAGGTCAGCGAAGATGTGTGCCAGGAAGGCCGCACCCCACGAATACTGACCGACCCTCTCCAGGTCCTCCAAGATCTATAGGAAGCGGCAGTGGATGACATCTCCCTTCGTGGTCAGCAACATCTTCCCCAAGAAAAAGACTAGGAACCTCCTAAGGTCTCGGTCTGCCCTCTCGCTATCCTCGGGGTCCTGGCAGTAGACTACTCGGGCCAGCCCCGCTGCTTGCTGCATGAATGCCTGTTGTGTCTCATCTCCCCTCTGCCTTGTTCCCCAAAGGCCCAAAGTCTACAAAAGCTCCACTCGGCCGACCATTCTCCGGTTGCCGAGCTCGTCACCTTGGGGGTCCAAATCTAGCAGGTCCTACGCAAACTCGGTGTAGTCCGCGTAGGTGACCCCCATCACCGCCTCCCCATCCACCCTCAGACACATGATCCGGGTCACGTCCTCCAAATTGGGCACCATGTGCCCCCATGGGAACAAAACTTCCCTGCTAGTCCGGTCCCACCTCTCCCGCAAAGTTTGTATTAGGGGGCTATCTACATAGAAGGGCTTGATCTCCAAGATCGGCCCAAACCCATCCCCGGACTCTCTCCCTCTGGAAGTTCGGGAACCCCTGATACGTCGCCAACATAAGGGGCCACTGTGTCCTTGGCTTCATTATGCCCTACCCAAAACACACACAAGCCAGCACAAGTCAGTACACATTAAAAAGATCAAAAACTGTGCAAATCAGGCCCATTTGCCCTTCCTCGGGCAGCCTTCTAAATCGCATCAACCACAGTGGCCGCAATTCAAATTTTGAAACACGTCCATTGTGTTGGCTACGTTTCGAAGTTGAAACGCGGCGGCCTTAGCCGCCGTGATTTAGCCGCGTGAACTGCGTCCACTGTAGTGGACGCGATTCACACCCTCTCCTTCCCGGCGCCAAAGGGGCTTCCCCTCTCCTTTTCGTCCCAAAATCCAAGGGAAAGTTTGGGGTACTTACCATTTCGGGCCGGGGAGGAACCTCCCAGCCGAGCCTCCCCCGCTTCCACACCACGTAGTCGCCTTCCCCCTCATCCGCTGCCATCTCTCCCTCCTCCATGGGCACTGCCGTGCCACCCTCTTCCGCCGCACCGCCGCCTTCCTCCATCGTCAGCACCTCCGCCTCTTCCATCACTATCGAGGGTTCGCCGGGGGCGGCGAGCATCTCTGCAACCATCGTGCTAACCCCCGTGCTCAGTGTTTCCTCCTCTGTCGCCGGAAACCCCTCGCACTGCTGCCGCTTCGTCGCCACCCTTTTCGTCATCGCAAGAGAGAGAGGAGAGAGAGGGTGAGAGAGAGGAGAGAGCAAGAGAGAGAGAGAGAGAGAGAGAGAGAGAGAGAGAGAGAGAGAGAGAGAGAGAGAGAGAGAGAGAGAGAGACAGGGGGTGATGAGAGGGAGAGCTCAGGAGAGGCAAAAGAGTGCGAAGGAGGCAGCCTCGGGCGTTTTGTAGCCCCCGGGAAGATTTGAAATTACGTCCGGTGTAGTGGACGTGAATATGAACCGCCATTGTTAATTGCGTTCGCCTGAGCCGACGCGATTCAGAAGTCATCATTGCTCCGGTGCAAACTTTCACGCGTGCATTTTTAAAAAATTTGAAGTACAATTTGAAACTCATCTGGGGCAGAAGACGCAAATAAGTTTAAAGGCATCAGCTATGATGGATGCGGATCAAGTAGATATCCACGGCGTCGGCATTGGACGCGATTTGAAATGTTCACCCAAGGCTTGTTTTTAAGAAAAAAAATCAAAATGTTTGGATGATACAATCCCATTCAAGGGTGCAATTTGGCCGTGTCAAGGATGCAATTTATTTCTCATTGAAGGATCAATCCAGGCACTTACAAATGGCCACCTTGGCCAAAGTTTCCCAAGCTCCCTTACATAAACCATCCAGTCATTTTCCACTTCCTCCACATTTGGGACCGGCCTCCTAAAGGAGCAAACCTTCCAGAGTGCCTTAATAGTGTCCGCCTCCTCGCCGTCATTGTTGGTCCTGATGTCCGGCCTTTTGATTGGCGAGAGGTGAGACGACCCTTCAAAGTTGCGTCGTGGAAGCTCGAGCTGAGGGAGGCAGCGGTGTGGATTGTAGAGGATGAACTCGGATGCCCCGATCAACCGCAAGTCCACACCGGGTGCTAGCCGGGTCCGCAAGTCCCTGGTAAGAAGAGGCGCCGGAGTACAAGTAAACGCGTTCTCGGGCATGCTTCGGAAGTAATCACGCCAATCTGCCCACGTCTTGAGTTGTGGCACTCGGTTGGCCACGCGCCCTTCTAAGCCCACTGTGTTATCCAAGTGCTTAAGTGGACTTTTGGAGAAAATCCGGGACGAGCTAGAGACTTCATTGTCCACATCGAACTTGAAGTGTAGGTCAATCCAACAAGTAAGTAAAAGCATTGAACAATAGGGAGGCCTACCCAAGCTTGCCGCCGTCAGTCCACCATAGAGAAAGGCTAGCACTACCAGTCCCAGTCTCTCGCCTTCCCAAATGCCGCACACCGCGCCCAGTTGATCCTCCTCCAGCACATTATCGATCGAGGGGAAGAGAAGTGCGCCCGCCACGTAGATGGCGAATCCCTTCATCGCTTGCTCTAGCCTCTCGTCATCCCTTGCCCTTAATAGTTCCTTCATGGTCCAGGCCGCCATCTTTTGCAAATTTATACCTTTTTCAGTTCTGAGACCTTGAGCCTCCCTCGCATCCATGAAGCTTTCTAGCACCACCCTGCTTGTAAAGACCCTCGTCATGATCGCCATCTCATCCTCCTCGGCTTGCTTCATCTGCTTCAAACCCAGTAAAATCTCCACCTCTTCCAATAGGATAGTGGCTTCAAATGTCTTGAAGAGGAAGGTATGGGTTTGAGGGTGCCACAGTTCTACCAATGCATCCAAGGCCGCCCAGTCAAGGTGGATCTCGTGGTATCTTTTGGCATGGACTGCAAGGTTGTTGATCCCCCATTTCTTGAGGATGTTGGTCATGTCAAGGCTAATGGTGGACGTAAGTTGTTGAAGACATGGGAGGCGCATGAAATGCCGGTTGCCTGGGAAAAGTGAGTAGTCCTGTGGCATGCATGGATGGATATGTGAATGGTGATGATTGTATGGGAGGTATGTATGGGGAGTGAGAGGGTCAACCATGGCATTGGAAGAGGAAGAGAGAAAGAAAATAAGAGAAAAAGATAGGAAGAACATGTCAAGAACTCGAAGAACACATCAAAACCAAAGCTTAAAAATCAATCTACTCACCAACTTAGCTTGAACCAACTTGCAAATGTGTCCTTCCACTTGACTCAACCTTTGGAATCCTTCCCCTCTTGGCCTCTTGGGTTGGAAAGCATCACCATGCTCCATTCTTCAAGCTTCTTCCTCTTATCCAAAGCTTCTTCTCCTTCTCTTCTTCTTCTCCTTGCTTCAAATTCTTGAACCTTGCACTTGGGGAGGGGGAGAGAGCATGAAAAGGAATGTAAAAGCGTGAAAAGGGCAAGGGAGGGGAGTTTCATGACCCCTTGACCCAGAGGCAGCCCCCCAAAAGGGCACCAAAGAACAAAAATAGTGTAGGAAGTCAAGTCTCGGATGGATGTTTTGAATCGCGTTCGATGCAGTGGACGCGATTCATGATTGAAAGGCGTTCTGTATTCCCACCACAATTTGAAGAAACTTCAATTTCACATTTTTTTTGTATTATATGTTTCTTGTCAATACTAATGAGTATTTGAGCGTAGGATCTGGATATATTTCCCGCCGCACAATTCACGACCGTCTTCAGCGACCGCCATCTCGATATTGTATATATTGCATCTTACTATATGGTATTCCCTATTAGAGCATATCATGGACATTGAGGCTCTGATGAATCTGGAATTTGAGCTCTCCTCCTCCGCCAAAAACAATGATGATTCCAGAGGATTCTTATGACTTGAGGATAGGCCGTTGTGTTGTAGAAGGACGATGGTTCCATCCAATATCTTGACTTTGGCACCGTAACAATATTATCCTTAATTATCTTATATTTTCTTTTATTTTAATCTTTTTCTTTTAGCCCAGCATGCATCATGTAGGACTTTGATTATAAATCTGGACCATCACTCTCATCTTTAATTGAAGAGAACCACTCGTTCCTCAAAGCCAATTAACATGAAATATTCCACTCCGAGTCAAGTACTCAGTTCATTGTGTTGATGTTTGAAGACCTTCTTTTGAGAAACTCATTTGCCTTGGATTCCTATTTCAATTCATCTAATCTCCCAAAGATCCACCTGAGGCAGTGGTAGACGCCCCCGATGGTGCAACCTAACGGATTGTGTCCTTAGGTACTTCCCTGACACTGGAAGTTAATCTTTCTCCCATCCGTGCCCACGTGCACACTCTTTTTCCTTTCGTCCAGCCATTGAGTTTTCTCCTAAGATTTTCTAAAAGCCGCCTCACTTTGAATTGACGAACAGCTTCAGTCGCATGTTGTTAAGGGCGTGTCTCATCACACCTTGGCGTCTACTTTTCAGTCACTCCACTTCATTCCACTTCATTTACGTCATTCCATTGCTTTCACTTCGTGTCACTTCGCTCCATTTACTTGCAAAGAAGACTCCAAGTCGAGGCAGCTGTAGACATGCCATTTTGGCAACATATCGAGCAAATTTCATGTTACACTGCAATGCCTCAAAGTGGCTCTCTTCAATTAACCCCTTGAGTGATTTTCCTATTTTTTGGATTTTTCTAGGATTTTTTTAAAGGGGTCAAAGGGGTCTGATGGACTTAAACTATTCGCATCGGTTATAGTGGATGCCTTTTAAAAGATTTTGATCCGCGGTGGGTAAAGCCGACGCCTATCATACTTGCTATTTCCGTACCCACTATCTTGATTTGCGTCCGATAAAGCCGCCGCGATTAAAAGTCAAAACCTAAGCCATGCGCCTAGAGCCGCAACATTTAAGAGGGGTCACGTTTCAAATCATGAGAAAACAAGAATCGTGTCGGATTAAGCCAACGTGATTAGAAGTCAAACCTGAACGTACACCCTAAAACTGCGGCATTTTAGAACTCCCACACCTCGAATCATGGCGATTTTAGAATCGCGTCCTCTTAAGTCGCCACGTTTTCAAAACCAACGGTCAAATGAAGATCGATTCAGTTGGGAAACGCGGCAGGAATGTCAGACGCGATTATGAATCCTAGGTATAGGCTACGATTGTCAAATCAAGTGAATCTCTTAAATAGCGGCGCTTTAGTCGGATGCGATTCATCATATAGTCGTCCACTATCTCCGTTGTGATTCAATGAATTTTTTCTATAGATACAGACCCAAGGCCATTGTTTCAAAGAAAATCCACCCCCAGGCGAAGCCCTGCTGGATTGTGGAGTGAACCCCCCCCCCCCAGGCGAAGCCCTGCCGGATCGGAGACCCGCATACCAAAGCTAAGGAGAAGCGATGTCAACTCGAGCCTTTCCACGTCTCCATCCTCAGAGTTTGGAGCATTCTTCCTCATTCCATAGGGGTGCAATGGGGAGGAGTTTCATCCACGTCGTCCACCTCTTCTAACCGTCTCCGCAGTGGCCCACATTGCCATTCTCCTTTCTCCTCTTCACTTTTTATCGTACTCGTTGCATGCATTCATCACACTACCACACACACGCACACGACATTTACTCCAATCCCACCCTTTTAGGGGTTTAACACCACCCCACGAGGTGTGTTAACACCCATTTAATGCTTTTTATTTCATTCCATTTGAGCTTTTACTACACCTCATACTATAATCCATCTGTCACTTGTTTTCTTGTTCATACTTTTTTGCAAGGTAACCATCGGAGCTAAATCTCCTTTACCGACCGGCCGGTGGAAGGAGTAAGAAGGACCCACACATCAACTCCCATGATCTTTGGGTAAAGGTAAGTAGGCAATCTTCCCTTACTACCCGTCTCCTTCAGTACCCTCGCTTACCTGGCATCACACACTCCATCTTTGTGCACACACGCACGCACCTATTTCTTCTTTATCTTTTTTCTGCTTTTCCACCCATCTCGCCTTCATTTTCTCTCTTACATAGCAAAAATCTTTCATTTTAAATCAAATCCTCGTTGTGGTGCGGTGTTTCGGAAAAAAAGAAAAAACACTATCTATAAAGAGCAGCAACAGAAGAAGAATTTCTGGCAATTCAGATGCCATTAGAGCAGAGCATCGCAAATTGAAGTGGATCTTCATCGAATTCTTTCAAGTCTCTTCAATTCGAGCTTCTTCAAGACCTCTTCACCAAAGAACATCTAATTTACATTTATTTTACTCATTTCTTGGAGTGTTCTTCTCACTTTCGGCTGTGAGATCTGTGCATGAAGTTATGTGCAGATTTCTGTGTTCGATTGAGTCTATGAATCAGATCATTGCTAGAGAATCTGATTTCTTTTGTCTTTGATCTAGCTCTAGTTTGTGAGCCGTCGAGCTCTAGTTTGTGAGTCGTCGCACTCACTGTGTAGTTGAGCCGTCGTGCTCTGTTTTGGAGTAGGTGTGCTCCAAGTTTTGTGTTTTGAGCCGTCGAGCTCATGGGTGTTGGAGTCATCGTGCTCCAGTGTGTGTTGTACTCAGGTTTGAGTAGTGTGCCCTCACTATGTGAGGGGAGGATGTAGGAATCTATGGTGTGATTTTCGAACCACCTAAAAATCCTTTGTGCAATGGTTTGATCTGCTTGTCTGCGCTAGATGCTTGCATAGGATTTCGCTTTCACACTAAGTGTTTAATTGCTTCACACATCATCTACACACACCCACACTTCAGATCAGTAAATTGTTTCTCTGAATTGATCTCTAATTCGAAGTAATTTTGAATTGCTTAAGCTTCCGCATTAATTGGTGTTAGATCTATTCAACCCCCCCCCCCCTTCAAGATCTGATCCATCCACATATTCGATCCTTCAATTGGTATCAGAGCGGGTTAATATCTGTTTCTGATCTGATTTGATAGCTTCTGTTTGATCTGTCTCACTTGCTTGAATTGTTTGCTTGCTCTTTCATTGTCTCTCATTATGATTGATGGATTCTCGAGGATTTGTAGTTGAGGGCCATTCCATTAATATACCACCATTTTTTAATGGGTCTGATTACTGTTATTGGAAAAATCACATGCAAGTTTTTCTTAGGGCTCAAAACTATGAAATCTGGAGGATAGTTGAAGTGGGTCCTTATGAAAATTAGGGAGATGAGGAAAATTGGACTAGAGAGCAAATTAGGAAAGCTACTCTTAATTACAGTGCCATGAATATGCTTCAGTGTGCTGTCCACCCTAAAGAATATTCAAGAATATCCATGTGTAAATCTGCTAAAGAAATGTGAGATAAACTTGAATTAATGTATGAGGGCACATCTCAAGTTAGGGAAACTAAAGCAAACATACTTGTTTCTGAATATGAATTGTTTATGATGAAATATAATGAATTAATTTCTGAAATGTTTGCTAGGTTTATGACAATTGTTAATGGACTGAAGGCACTAGGTAAGGAACACACTGATGCTGATCTGGTAAGAAAAATTTTACGTTCTCTATCATCTATTTGGCACACAAAGGCTACAGTGATTGAAGATTCTAAGGATTTATCCAAAATTTCTTTAGATGAAATCATAGGATCTTTAATGACTTATGAAATAAATCTGAAAAGAAGTGAAGAACATATGCTTAAAGCTAAACCAGTAGCACTTAAGGCTTCATCAAGTAACAAAGAGAAAAATCAAGAAAAATCAAGTTCTAATGAGTCTGAGTCCAATGAGGATGAACTTGCCCTCATGACTAGGCAATTCAGAAAAATTTTAAAATCAAGAAGTGGAAAATTCAATGGACAGAAAAAATATTCATTTGGTAAAAGGAATGCTTCTTTTTCAGATCTTATTGCTGGTAGAAATAAAAAACTGATGAAGGTATTATTTGCTACAGATGCAACAAGGCAGGACACATGAAGGGTGAGTGTCCTGAGATTAAAAAGGACAAATACAAGAATAACAACAAAATGAAGAAGCCAAAAGCCATGATAGCAACTTGGTCGAATGAAGACCAAAGTGAAGATGAAGAAGAGAACTCCTCCAGTTCTGTAAATGAGGAGTTATGCCTTATGGCCAACAGCAGTGATGGATAGGTAAGTTCTTCTTTTGAACAATATACTATTGAAGATTGGCAAGATGCATATACTGAGTTGGTTGAAAAATATTCTGAAATAAGAAAAGAAAATAAACATCTGAAAAAGAAAATTGAAAATTTCATGCATGATACTTCCTTAAATAGAAGAATTTATGAACTGGAAAATGAAATATCTGAACTTAATGATGAAAAGGAAGACCTTCTGAATGAAATTGATGAATTTAAAATTGCATATCAAAATGTCAACAATGATTTTGAAAAGCTTTCTGAAAGAATGGAATTGCAACAAAAAGAAAAGCAACAAGCTATTGATGAAATTCAGAAACTTAAGAAGTTGTTGGGTGAAATGGAACAAATGATAAAAAATTTCACAAATGGAAAAGAAAATCTTGATGCATTGTTAGGACTTAGAATGAATGCGGAAAAACATGGACTAGGATTCACCACAGAAAAATCATTGAACAATAAATCTGGTGAAAAGAAAGAAAAACTTTCAAAAGTTTCTTTGATAAAATTTGTCAAAAGCACTAGTCCATAAAATAAAAATAAACAAGTGTCAAAGAAAACATCTGAAATAATCAAAAACCAAAGTGAAAAGAATGTTTCTAATCAAAAGAAACAAAACAAGTTGACACATATTTCTGATAGGTTGACACCTATCAACCACAAGTTGAAAATTGTGGCCGCTGAGTCAACACTAGCCCAACATAGGTTGACCTGTCCAATTCTGAAAAACAATGACCACTTGAACAAAAATTCAAATAAAATCTGAAAAATTATAAAAACATTAAAACAAACCTTCATGATGGTTATTGGAGATCCAGAACATCACATCAATCTAATTGGATCAATTCTTGGAATTAATGGTATCATAATCCTCATTGGTACCATTCACAATCTCTTTATCCAAAATTTCCAAGATATCAACAGAATTCCTGGTTTGGATTTTCATACATGAACAATCATGCCAAAATGCATAATTTCCATGCTTATGAAATGAAGAACACTGGTGTTTTCATTCCAAATCAAAATGTTAAAATGCCAAAAAGGAAAATCATTTCTGAAACAAAACAAAAACCAAAAAGAACTCAAATATGGATCAAAAAGACTTATTATTTTTGCTCAAACAAACTGATGGTCCCAATAATGTTTGGGTACCAAACTCTTTTCTTCTCTGATCTGATTTATGCAGGAAGGTCGTGCGCCTAGCTCCAATGTGTGGTTTCTTGACAGTGGGTGTTCACGACACATGACAGGAGACAGAACAAAATTTTCATTTCTGATTGAAAAGGAAGGAGGATCAGTCACATTTGGAGGTAAAAATAAATGGAAAATCATTGGATCTGGAAAGGTTGGTAAATCCTCCTCAAACTCAATTAAAAATGTTCTGTTAGTTGATGGTTTAGACTACAATCTTTTGAGTATAAGCCAATTGTGTGACAAAGGTCACAATGTTGTTTTTGAATCTGATTTCTGCAAAATAATTGATTTTTCAATTGAAAAAATAAAATTCTTTGGTAAAAGAGAAAACAATGTCTACATGATCAATCTTGATAAAAACTTTGCTGAAAACATTTGTTTGGTGACAAATAAAAATGAAATTGCATGGACATGGCACAAAAGACTTGGTCATGCAAGTTTCAACACAATAAATAAACTCTTAAGGCTAAATCTGGTTAAAAGACTTCCTGAATCTCTTCCCAATGTAGAGAATCAACTTTGTGGGATATGTGCTCAAGGAAAACAAACCAAAAATCTTTTAAAATTTTCAATGATGTTCTCCCTTCTAAGCCACTGGAATTACTTCATATGGACCTTTTTCGGCCAATAAGAATTCTCAGTCTTAGTGGCAAAAGATATGGATTTGTAATCATTGATGATTTCACTAGATATACTTAGGTAATCTTTCTTTCCCACAAAAGTGATACTTGTCAGGAATTCAAAAAATTTTGTACCACTGCCTTAATGGGTTTTTCACATCAAATCAAATCCATTTTGACTGATCATGGGGGAGAATTTGAGAACAAGGCATTTTCTGATTTGTGTGCTGAACTGAACATTTTTCACAGATTCTCTTCTCCAATAACTCCAGAATAAAATGGAGTTGTGGAAAGGAAGAATAGAACTCTGGTGGAAATGGCTAGATCTATGCTTTGGAAAGTAAATTGCCCAAATCCTTCTGGGCTGAAGCTGTGAACACAGCAAATCACATCTTGAACAGAGCATTGGTCAGACCAAAAATAAAATAAAAACTACCTATGAAAATTTGAAAAATAAAAGGCCAACTTTGTCTTACTTTAAAGTTTTTGGTTGCAAGTGCTTTGTACATAATAACAATAAAGAACATCTTGATAAATTTGATGCCAAAAGCCATGAAGCCATTTTTCTTGGCTATTCAGAAATTTCTAGAGCTTATAGAGTTTATATTCTCAAGAATAAAGCTGTGGAAAAATCTCCACATGTAGTTTTTGATGAAAACTCATATCAAACTGATGACTCTACATCTTGCAGGGTTCTCAAAATAATGAAGAGGGTGACTTCGTTGTCGAATCATCACCAACTGTTGAAGAGAATGGAGATCCATTTGAAAATCTGAACAATCAATCACCTACCACAAGTGGTTCAGGTAATATTGTTCCAGAACTGAATGCATCCCAAGAGGTAATTCCTGAAAATAGAATTTTAAGAGATCATCTAATTGAGAATGTAGTTGGTAATGTGCATGATAGAGTTAGAACTAGATCATCTTTTCTGAATGCAATAAATGAAGACCCACTGGCACTAATTTCTCAAATTGAACCCAAGTCAATTGATGAAGCTCTAACTAGTGAGGATTAGATCAATTCAATGCATGATGAACTTCATCAATTTGATAGAAATCAAGTGTGGGAATTAGTACCTAGGCCTAGTGACCGATTTGTTATTGGTACTAGATGGGTGTTCAGAAATAAATTGAATGAAAATAGACAGATTGTTAGGAATAAAGCTAGACTAGTTGCCAGGGGTACAATCAGGAGTTTGGAATTAATTTTGAAGAATTATATGCCCCTGTAGCTAGACTAGAAGCTATGAGAATATTTCTTGCTTTTACATCATCCCTGAAATTTAAAGTCTATCAAATGGATGTGAAAAGTGCTTTCTTGAATGGATACATCAAAGAAAATATTTTTTTAGAACAACCTCCTAGATTTGAAAATAAAAAATATCCTGATCATGTTTTCAAACTCAATAAGGCTCTTTATGGTCTTAAGCAAGCTCCAAGAGCTTGGTATGACCATTTGAGCTCATTTTTATTGAATAAAGGTTACACAAGAGGTAATGTAGACCAAACCTTGTTTACAAGAATTGTCAATAATCAAATCATTGCTGTCCAAATCTATGTTGATGACATAATTTTTGGGTCTATAAATAAAGATCTGTGTACTGAATTTGCTTATCACATGAAAACTGAATTTGAAATGAATTTGATGGGAGACTTACAATTCTTTTTGGGATTGCAGGTACATCAAACCAGTGATGGGATTTTTATAAGTCAAACAAAGTATGTGAAAGAACTTCTGAAAATGTTTGACATTCAGCACCTCAAGCATTCAAGCACACCAATGGCAATAAATGTAAAACTAGAGGAAGATTCATTTAGTAAGTCAGTAGATCCAAAGACCTACAAAGGTATGATTGGTTCTCTACTTTACCTCACAACCTCTAGACCAGATATTCAGTATAGTGTGTGCATGTTTGCTAGGTTTCAAGTCAATAATCCTAAAGAAAGTCACATGTTAGCTGTCTAAAGGATTTTTAAATATCTTGTTGGAACATGTGAACTCGAAATTTGGTATCCTGCTGGTTGCAAGTTAGATTTAATTGCTTACTATGATGCTGATTATGCTGGTTGTAAGCTTGATAGAAAAAGTACTAGTGGCTTGTGCTTATATCTAGCTAGATGCCTAATTTCATGGGCTTCTAAAAAGCAACATTCAGTAGCTCTATCCACTGCAGAGGCTGAATATGTTGCGGTTGGTTGTTGTGGCACTCGAGTTCTTTGGTTGAAACATTAGCTCCTAGACTATAATCACAAATTGGGTTGTATTCCTATTTTGTGTGATAACACAGTGCTATTAATTTGTCTAAAAACCCAATTCAGCATTCACGAACAAAACACATTGAAATAAGACACCATTTTCTAAGAGATGAGGTTGCTAAGAAATCTTTTGAGCTTCACTTCATTGAAATTGAAAAACAAATTGCAGATATTTTCACTAAGTCTCTTCCAGAAAATAGATTCTCATCTTTAAGAAGAGAGCTTGGTTTGTGCAAGTTTCCACATTCTTGATATCTTCTATCTCTTTTTGCAAATAAAAGTCTTCTTGTTCTTGCAATAATTTCCTCACTCTCACATTGTATTGGCATTCTTGGTATATCAAATGGTGATTTGAAGAAAGACAAGTCAGGCTTGTCTGGACACTTTCACTATGCGTGAGTATATGTCTCCGCCAAGTATCAAGAGCCTTGTATGCAATTGTTGAGGGGGAGTCCTTGTCTTTCAATAAAACACTCTCGTTCATTCTATTTTTCACTTCATTCCATTCCTATTTCTTCAATAATCTTCATGTTCACCTTCTGAGGGGGAGATACATGAAAAGGGGAGTCATTGTCACATTCCTTGACCTTACTTGTCTATCTTGAACCCCAAACTCATCAGAATTTTGAGTCCTTGTGCTATTTTCTTATGAGAGAATTAAGACATTGACACTAAACTCATTGTGCATTTAGTTTAATTTCAAAAATTCATTATCATTTTAAGGTTAAGCAATCTTAATACTGAATGTCTTTAAAATAACTTGCAAAACACTTGTAGGCACATGAGTGACTTTACTATTTAACATGTGCATGTTTAAGCTTCATTTTTACCACATGTTAAGAATATTTTTTTCTAAATTTGTAGTCATGACTTTTCTGGTCAAAGCAAACATATTCCTGCAAAACATCAAAAGAAAATGATCAACAATATGGAAGGATACAAATAGAGTAATGTAAATTCTTGAACCACTGAGTAACCGAGCCATTTCACCTAAAAAGTAATTTGTTTCGCGTCAAAAAGTGGAAATCAAAATTTTCAACTCTGTATAAGATAATGAAAGTTAAACCACTGAGTAATCAGGAGGTCTCCCAGTTAAAAATGAAAGAAAATCAACTTGACAGGATGAAAAAGCTTAAGACCTTAATAAAGTTCATGTATACTGAGTTTAGACCTATTGTTCTACATAGTGTTAAAATTAAAGCTCCTAACATCCTTGTTAAATACTTCTGCTCACTCATATAGGTCACTTCACTTCACATTTGCATCATTATTTTAACTACATTCAGATCATTATATCTTGCTATACCTTGTGTTGAGTGTCTTTATGATTAAACATTATTGCACAATACCAAACACACAATAACTTCTCTCATATGTCAATATCACTTTGCCTCGCTTATTTTGATCATTCCTGAACCTTCATTTCTACAACTACATTTCTTGATCTCCTACCATTCTTTGTTCTCTTTCATGAATATCTTTTTGATGTTGTCAAAAAGGGGGAGAAATTGCAAAGACTTAAGAGGGAGAAATTGCAGACATGGAAGAAAATTGCATTTATTTTGTCATCATCAAAAAGGGGGAGAATGTTGTGTTGAGTGTGTATTTAAAACTTTTTAATGATGATTTTAATCATGACTATTTGACATCACTCATAATTTGATTGTGATGATGACATTTTACACATTTTGTATATTTTGTACATATTAAAATGATGACTAAATGACATGTTAATATTTCATATGTTGATGATAATGACTTATGTTAATGGTTCACACTTCATATTTTCAGGTTTACATAACTTTGTCACAATGGTGTCGACACAGTCTGCATGTGTGTCGACACAGTCTGCCAGTTTACATAACTTTATCACAGTGGTGTCAACACAGTTTGCCAGTGATGTCGACACAGTTTGCCAGTGATGTCGACACAGTTTGCCTGTGTGTCGACACTCACTGTCCCTCCCAGAACCTGCTCTGAAGCCAGTAGCTAGTGGTGTCGACACAGTCTGCCTGTGTGTCGACACACTTCGACTGAAGCTCAAAAACGGGAATTTTTTTGGACACGTGTCTGCATGAGAATCAAGGGATTTGACCTAGATTTTTGTGCCCACGCACCCCAAGGCACCTCATGGACATATGGGACTATAAATACTCATGATCCTCGTAACCCAAAGGCAACAAAGCCCATATAATTCCCAAAAGAAGCTTTTTGGCGGCAAAAGGGGTTTTCCAGATCTTGCTCTATCTCCAAAAGCTGTAGACCATCCTTTCAAGAGGAAGGGCGTGGTAATCAAGGCCAATCTCTGGAGAGAAGTATGATGCACTGAGAACTGGAGCAGATCCAATTGAAGAGCAGTAGCAGAAGAAGAATTTCTAGAAATTCAGATGCCATTGGAGCAGTGCATCACAAATTGAAGGGGATCTTCGTCGAATTCTTTCATGTCTCTTCAATTCGAGCTTCTACAAGACCTCGTCACCAAGGAACATCCAATTTACATTTATTTTACTCATTTCTTGGAGTGTTCTTCTCACTTTTGTCTGTGAGATCTGTGCATGAAGTTCTGTGCAGATTTCTATGTTCGATTGAGTCTGTGAATCAGATCATTGCTAGAGGATCTGATTTCTTTTGTCTTTGATCTAGCTCTAGTTTGTGAGTCGTCGCACTCACTGTGTGGTTGAGCCGTCATGCTCTGTTTTGGAGTAGGTGTTATCCAGGTTGTGTGTTTTGAGCCGTCGAGCTCAAAGGTGTTGGAGTCGTTGTGCTCTAGTGTGTGTTGTAGTCAGGTTTGAGTAGTGTGGCCTCACTGTGTGAGGGGTGGATGTAGGAATCACTGGTGTGATTTCCGAACCACCTAAAAATCCTTTGTGCAATGGTTTGATCTGCTTGTCTGCACTAGATGCTTGCATAGGATTTTGCTTTCACACTAAGTGTTTAATTGCTTCACACATCATCTACACACACCCGCACTTCAGATTAGGAAATTGTTTGTCTGAATTGATATCTGATTCGAAGTAATTTTGAATTGCTTAAGCTTCCGCATTAATTGGTGTTAGATCTATTTAATCCCCCTTCTAGATCTGATCCATCCACCTATTCGATCCTTCACTCAAAACCTCTAGACCACAAAGGATCCAAGTTCTGCTAGAACAAGCACAATTAGAGAGTAGATGCTCTAGCATGATCTATCTCAGTACAATGAAAAAGTAGAACAAAACATAATAAGGCGATCTGTGTAGAACACATACACAGATCACACAAAGAAATTTACACTCAAATGAATTACATACTCAGATGGATCTCCTTCTGATCAGCAAAGCTTCAATCAGGAACTCCTCCTCTTTTCCCCTTTGGCGGCGCTCCTCTGCTCCACTTCTGGACGCAAGAGCTTTTCTCGCTCTTCTCCTCTTCTTCTGGAAAAGTCCCAGCTCCTTCTCTTTTGGAGTACAAGGATCATGGGTATATATAGTCCCATGTGTCCATGTGGACCCTTGGAGTGCATGGGCACAAATATCTAGGTCAATTCCCTTGATTCCCATGCAGACACGTGTCTAGAAAAATTCTCGTTTGTGAGCTTTAGTCAAAGTGTGTCGACACACAGGCAGACTGTGTCAACACCACTGGCTACTGGCTTCAGAACAGGCTTCTGGAAGGGACAGTGAGTGTCGACACACAAGCAGACTGTGTCGACACCACTGGCTACTGCTTCCTTCACTATTTGCTGAATTCATACACTGTGTCGACGCAACATCCACATGTGTCGACACCACTGACTCTTTTATGCTCTGAATGTAGAGGCTGTGTCGATACACTTGACATCTTGTGTCGACACAACTTTGACAAAATTATGTGAACATGAAAATATGAAGTGTAGACCATCAAAACATGTCATTAACAGTAAAATGTGATATATTAAATGTCAAGAACATGTTGTTTGAGTATTATTATAATATATTCCATATGTACAAAATGTCCAATATGTCATCATCAAAATCAAAGTATGAGTGATGTACAATGGTCATCATTAAAAAATCAACTTTAAGAAATTCCAATACACACTCAACACAACATTCTCCCCCTTTTTGATGATGACAAAGTAAATGCACAAACTTGGTCTTTTCATACGCAATCTCCCAAAAAGCCTTACAAGGACTCCCCTATCCCTACAGTCTCCCCTATAAAGAACTTTCTCCCCCTTTTTGACAACATCAAAAAGATAGACAAGAGAGAGAAACAAAGATGGTAGGAGATAAAGAAATGAAATTGTGGAAATGAAGGTTCAAGAATGATCAAAATAAATGAGACAAAGTGATATTGACATATGAGAGAAGTTATTCCGTTTTTGGTATTATGAAATCAAGTGTAATGACAAAGACCCACTCAACACAAAGCAGAGCAAGACATAATGGTCTGAATGTAGTTAAAATAATGATGCAAATGTGAATTAATGTGACCTATATGAGTGAGTAGAAATATTTAACAAAGATGTTATGAGCTTGAAGTTTAACACATTGTAGAATAATAGGTCTAAACTCAATATACATGAACTTTATTCCGGTCATGAGCTTTTCTATCCTGTCTTTTTAAATTTGCTTTCATTTTTAAGTGTGAAAGAATACAAGAATAAATTAGTTAAATCTCACTTTTCAATACAAGAGATCACATTGATCAGATGCAAGACCTCCTGATTACTCAGTGGTTTAACTTTCATTACCTTGCATAGAGATGACAAACTGTTAACCACTTTTTGATGCGAGACAAATCACATGGTTAAGTGGGATGGTCCGGTTACTCAGTAATATACAAGTTTGCATTGCTCTATCTTTATCCTTCCAGATTATTTTTTATTTTCTTTTGATATTTTGCAGGAATATGTTTGCTTTGACCAAAAGAGTCATGAATATGAGTGTAGAGAGATTATTCTTAACATGTGGTAAAAATGAAGCTTAAACATACACATGTGAAATATTAAAGCCACTCATGTGCCTATAATAGTGTTTTGCAAATCATTTTGAAGACATTCAGTATTAAGATTGCACAACTTTGAGATGAAAGTAAATCATTGAAATTAAACTAAATTCACAATGAGTTTAGTTTCAATGCTTTAAGTCTCTCACATGAAAATAGCACAAGGACTCAAAAATTCTGATAATTATGGCTCAAAATAGACAACAATTGTCAAGAGAAATGAGTTAAGAATAGACAATGACTCCCCCTATCAAGTAGCTTTCCATCACAAGGTGAACCAAAGATAAGAAATGAATGAAGTGAGAACATAATCAACAAGTGAATTTTATTAAAAGACAAATACTCCCCCTCAACAATTGCTTAAAGGGATCTTGATACTTGGCGGAGACATATACTCACGCATAGTGAAAGTGTCCAGACAAGCCTAACTTGCCTTTCTTCAAATCACTATTTGATATACCAAGAATTCTAATACAACTGAGAAGTAGAAATTTATTTGAAAGAAAGAATGGCATTTATTTACACAATGAAATGAGATGAAGATATCAGACATGTGAAAACTTGCATAAACCAAGTTCCCTTCTAAGAGAAGTAAATCTAGGTTCTGCAAGAGGCTTAGTGAAAATGTCTGCAATTTATTTTTCTGTGTCAATGAAGTGGAGTTCAAAAGAATTCTTTGAGGCTTCATCTCGAAGGAAATGATGTCGAATGTCAATGTGCTTTGTACGGGAATGCTGAATAGGATTTTTGGACAGATTTATAGCACTGGTGTTATCACAAAGAATGGGAATGCAACCTAATGTGTGATTATAATCTAGGAGTTGATATTTGACCCAAAGAACTTGAGTACCATAGCTACCAACAGCAACATACTCTGCTTCTGCAGTAGAAAGAGTTACATAATGTTGCTTTTTGAAAGCCCAAGAAATAAGACAATCACCTAGATATAAACGAAACCCACTAGTGCTTTTCCTGTCAAGTTTGCACCTGGCATAATCAGCATCACTATATGCAATCAAGTCCAATTTACAACCAGCAGGATACTAAAGTCCTAAATCAGATGAAGAAAGAAGATATTTAAAAATTCTTTTAATAGCAATCATGTGACTATCTTTAGGATTTGCTTGAAATCTGGTGCACATGCAGACACTAAATTGAATATCTAGCCTAGAGGTAGTTAAATAGAGAAGAGAGCCAATCATACCTCTGTAAAGTTTAGCACTAACAGGCTTACCAGAAGTATCACTTTCAAGTCTTACACTTGTGGCCATTGGTGTGATGGATGGCTTGATGTGTTGGAAGTCAAATCTTTTGATTAACTCCTTGACATATTTTGTTTGACTCAGAAATGTTCCTTCAGAAGTTTGATGCACTTGCAGACCTAAAAAGAATGTAAGTTCACCCATTAGACTCATTTCAAATTCAGATTGCATAAGATGGGCAAACTCATTGCACAAATTATTATCCGTTGATCCAAAAATGATATCATCAACATAAACTTGAACAACAATGAAATGATTTTTTTACAATTTTTGTAAACAAAGTTTGATCAATGTTTCCTCTTATGTAACCTTTATTTACAAGAAAGGAGCTCAACTGGTCATACCAATCTCTTGGAGCTTGTTTAAGACCATAAAGAGCCTTATTAAGCTTAAAGACATGATCAGGAAATTTTCCATTTTCAAACCCAGGGGGTTGTTTTACAAAAACATTTTCTTTTATGTAGCCATTTAAAAATGCACTCTTGACATCCATTTGAAAAACTTTGAATTTCAAAGAAGCAGCAAATGCAAGAAATATTCGAACAGCTTCAAGTCTTGCTATAGGGGCATAAGACTCTTCAAAATCAATACCATGTTCTTGGTTATACCCCTGAGCAACAAGTCTAGCTTTATTCCAAACAATTTGACCAGATTCATTCAATTTATTTCTGAAAATCCATCTAGTTCCAATGACTGTAGTTAGATCTGAGGGTATTGGTACTAAATCCCAAACTTGATTTCTTTCAAATTGATGAAGCTCTTCATGCATAGCATTTATCTAGTTTTCACAAGATAAAGTATAACGCCTCAAAAATTTAAAGTGTTAAGAAATAATGAATAATGTGGTTATTATACATTAGTATTGTTATTAAATTGAGATAATTAGATTTTGGGATTAATTAGTAGTAGCGTATGTTACCCCAGTGTCGTACACAGAGGTGCGCGCTCCCACAGGGCGACACCGGAAAACGACAACGAAATAAAAATCTGAGAACACCATAATTTTCAAAAAAATGTGGAGATCTCAGAAATATAAATATTTGAGTTTTTCAGCATGCGGACTTCGAGGATAAGTCGACGCGACTATTTTTTGGGTGATTTTTCACCTAGTGTAAAATAAAATCTAAAAATTAATTAAAAATCACCATAATTAGTAAAACCATTATATTAGTCTATGGTTAAAATTTCATGACAAATGGATACAATTTGAATATGTTTACATCAACCTTAATGGGCCAGTTGAATTATTTAGTAATTACGGTTGGATTTTCTTGGAATTTTTGTGATGCTTTCGTGTTGGGTGTTGAGAACGCCAAAACACCTTGGTAGGAGCTTACCACGTTAACCCTCAGCTCTAACTTGTGGGTTATGCATGTAACCTGTGTCACATGGTAAAAGCCCATGGTTTATACCATGACACATTAACCATCGACGTGTTGCGATGCATGGAGACCTTTAGGGTTAAAAATACACCCCAATATCCTTCGTACCTATCTTTCTGAACCTTTACCACTGTTGTGCTGCTGTTGTGTTTGCACAATTCTTGAGTTAGATACGTAGCTGGAACTACTGTCCGTGTGATTGCAACCCTTATCCTTGCTCGAGCTGGCACTGGAGCTGCTGCAGGGGATGTTGTGAAGCTGGAGAAGCAACCTGGGAGGATTCAACTACTCTCTCCTTACTGTTGGCTACTTCCTCAGCTACTTTATGTTGGGCTCTTGGGGAATTTAACGTCAGGAGAAGGTTGTGCTAGTCATAGAGGTAGGATTCTCTTCCTACTCTTCACCTATTCATCTTACATTTCGACATAGTTTAGGTAATGTAAAGTGATCCTTTACCATGTGTGTGCTATTTTCCAGACTTGAAAAGTAGTTCCCTACCAAGAATTGAACTATCATCATGACTAAATTTGTGTTTCATTATAGGAGATCACCCATCATTTCTTTTTCATTCCCAACATGTCTCAAATCTGAAATCATATCAATTTTCCTATGTAGTGTAGACGGAACCATAACGGTTCTTTCTCCTTCGTGAGATTGATTCATTGAGAGGCCATGGAGGTCTCAAGTGAGTGTACTTGATAAGTGATTAATGAAAAAAGAGAAGAGAGTTCTAAGAGAAGTTCTTTCCCATTCAATTTCCCTTGAGCTTAATTTTTTGCTAATCATCCATGTGATTTATATTCCATGATCTTCCTTCCATCTTCTTGTCATGTTACATTGAGTTATAAAACTGAAATCATACTTTTTCAAAGTCCTAATCATGTTAGGAATGATAGAAGAGCTTGTTAGTACAATTTCTAGTCGGTTTGAATCGATTTTTGAAAGTTTACACTGAATCTGTCGACAGACAAGCTTCTGCCTGTCGACAGGATCCTCATTCCAGAACCCAGAAATCACCACCTGTGTGTGGCTGTCGACAGCCCCATTACTGGCTGTCGACAGATGCATACAGAACTGATGTTCTGTCTTTGGAAACTAGCGCCTGTCGACAACAAGCTTCTGCCTGTCGACAGGTACTGACAGGGTCATGTTTCCAGCACCTGTTTTGCTCCATTCCTTGGTGCAAACCTTACCCAATTGTTCCAACTAATAGTCCACCTAAGTCTTGTGGATTTTACCCCCTAAACACCTACTAAAACCAGTCATGTTACCCTTCTTTGTACCATGAATCATTTCTTCAAAGTTCCGAACAAAATTGACCTTGAAGGATTATCAATTTCTGAAATTAGTAAGGAAACATAGTTCCTTCACTCTTGAGTGTAAACTTTGAATGAATTCTTGTGTATCCTTGACTCATTACAGTGATGAGTGTGTGATGATGACAATTTGTGAGTTTCGGACTCATTTAAGAATTATGTATGGCAAATAAGGGCTGGTTCAGTCCTGGGGGGAACGCCCGAATTCATCAGTGGCCGCGTGGGGGTGATAAGGACATCGTGGATGTTGGCATACATCAATTTGTGTTTGATTAGTCATCATGTCATGCTTGTGTGTGTGGAAATGTGTTTAGTTCAAAATTTTAAGCATCATCCTGAGTGATTAACCTTGCTTCTAAAAAGGTTCTTGCCCATGACGTATTATTGAATTGTCTTGCTTGTTCATTATCTTGAACACTCCATGTCAGAAATCTATACTTGTCTTACCTTGAATATATGCATCTGAATCCTTTTGAATTAAAGGAATTGAATCCTACTAGGCTAGTTAGCTCATTCAATTTAACATTTTCAGGTGAACAAGATGGAGATATTGCTTAAGGGGGACTTGAGTGCTGAGAGGACCATCTTATGCCAAGGAGTGCAGTCATCTATTGCTTTTCTTAATAGATAGAATGAGAATGTAATAGGCTACTATTTACTTTTGCTTGTTCCTCATTCACACGACAATGAGGAATACCATGTCATAAGTTCCGCTAAACACGCTGTTTATATACAAACGTTATGTTAGTTCTTGTAATTAATATCTGTCATATTCAGTAAATGTAATTTTGCTAGAACGTGACAGATTAAATTGGTATCAGAGCTTTATTTCGATAAACCTAGGGATAACCAGTGAGTTGAGATAGAAATTTGGGATTAGCTAGCATGACTTTGCTATCATATAAATGCTTAACTTGATATGTGTTTCAGTATTGACATGAATGCCCAAGAAAGGATGGTAGCAGCATTAGAAATGCTACGTCAAGACATTGAGCTGTATGCCCAAGCCTAGTAGGAAGCTCATATGCAAATTAAGGAAGAAGTGCTTAATTTGACTGCGGGACCTTTCTTTGCCGGCAATCCTGGTGCTTCATTGGAAGTAATGACTCAAGTCATGTGTAGGCTAGACAATCTCAGGCTGGGGCATGATATGCTGCTTCACCAGTTTGAAGGGTATTGGGAAGCTCTAACCGATGCGGCCAGGGAATTACACCACGGAGCCCTAGAAGCACAGCGGCCACCACCTGCAAAATCTGTTATAGACCTGACCCAAAATTAGAAAGGACTTAGGCAACTTGTCCTTCTTTTGTAAACCTCTCCTTTTGTGTAAATGTTAGTTGTATATATGTCTCCTTTTGTGTAAATGTTAGTTGTATATATGTAACTCCCAGGTGTATGGGGAGTGAGAGGTTAGTGAAAGTATGTTTGTAAAATGGGAAAGTTGGAATGAGAGGACTGCACTAACTTAGTTACTGGTTTGTGATAGCATGTTTTAATGTAAATATTTGACTTATGAATGGAAATGGAGTGTTATGTGGATTTGAAATGTGTATGTGATGAATGCAAGTTTGGGTGGACTGTGGAATTAATGTATGTCCTATTGTATGTTTCAGATATATTTCCAACTTAATTATGGAAGGAAGTGATGCCAATTAGAGAAAAATGGAAAGTTCGATGCATGACTTGACCCGAGTGATGAGGACTGTACCTAAGAATAATAGCCATAATGGGACAAGTCTATTCAGGGATTTCCGAAGTTTAGATCCTCCAAGATTTGCAGGAAGTACAGACCCAGATGAGGCGGAAAATTGGTTAAGAGATATTGAAAGGATATTTGGAGTAATTAAATGTACTGAGGAAGAGAAGATCCGGTTGGTGACTTTTCAGTTGGAACGAGATGCTAGAGCGTGGTGGGACACCGTAATATCCACTTTGGAGGATCTGACCCAAATTAGTTGGGATGAATTTGTGGAGTTGTTTAATGACCAGTACTTTTCCGAGGTTGTCTAGGAAAAGAAAGCAAATGAGTTTTCTAATCTGAAACAACTAAGAATGTCAGTGTCCGAATATGAGGCTTAGTTCGCTTGATTATCCAAGTATGCCCCACATCTCATAGCCGCGGATAAGCTAAAAGCCAAAAGGTTCATGAATGGACTATACCCTACCTATATTGTACAGTTAACTTCACACCTGATTACTACATATTCAGATATGGTCAAAAGAGCTTTGGCATTGGAAGCCGCAAATGATATGGTGGATAAAATTAAGGGAAGATCAGGAGAAGGATCTTCAGATCGGAAGAGAAAGCTTGAATCGGGAAATGCCTCGAAAGTTCAACAATCTAGAAAGAAGACAGGGAAGGCTCCGAGTGGAAATAAGGAGGTGTGTAAGCACTGTCATGTTAGTGGACACAAGGCGGAAAATTGTTGGCGTAGCCTGGGAGCATGTCTCAAGTGTGGAAGCACTCAGCATCGAATTTCAGAGTGTCCGATGATCAAGAATGGGTCGGCCAAACCAAATCCCCAAGTGAGGCAAACAAAGCAAGGGAGAATACAATCTATTCAAGAAGTAGAGTCTGAATCTTCACACGAAGGTGGACTGATTGAAGGTACACTAATAATAAACTCAAAGCCTGCACATGTATTATTTGATTCAAGAGCTACACACTCCTTTATTGGTTATGATTTTGCTAAATCTTTGGAAATACAACCAGTCCCATTGCCTATACAACTGGAAGTGGCAAATCCTTTGAGTGAAGGTAAAAAGCTTAGGGAGTATTACCCTGATAGTCAGATTCTATTTGAAGGACACAACTTATATGGTGATTTGATATGTTTGGAAATGTGGGATTATGATGTAATCCTCGGGATGGATTGGTTATCTAAATACCATGTCAATTTAGATTGCTGATTAAGGCGGGTCACATTTCCAGGAAAGGAAATTTGTTTTATAACTTTTGATAAACCTTACATTAAACGAATACCAATAATTTCAGCAGTAAAGGCTTGCAAGCTAGTACAGAAGGGTTGTCATGGGTACTTGGCTTCTGTGACTCTACTAAATCAAGATATCACGGGATTGGGAGATATTCCAGTGGTAAGGGAATTTCTTGATGTTTTCCCTGAAGAGTTGCCTGGCATACCAGCTAATAGAGAGGTGAATTTCTCGATTGAATTAGTACCAGGAGCTACACCAGTGACAAGAACACCATACAGAATGTCAATGGAAGAGTTGAAGGAATTAAAAAGACAATTATTGGAATTGATAGAAAAAGGGTTTATTAGACCAAGCACTACACCCTGGGGTGCTCCGGTGTTATTTGTTAAAAAGAAGGATAGATCAATGCGATTATGCATATATTATCGACATCTAAACCAGTTGACTATAAAGAACAAATACCCACTTCCAAGAATTGACGATCTATTTGATCAACTGTCTAGAGCTCAATGTTTCTCCAAAATTGATTTAAGATCAGGATATCGTCAACTCAGAATTCAAGAGCAGGATATTCACAAAACAGCTTTCCGAACAAGATATGGGCAGTACGAATTTGTAGTGATGCCATTTGGATTAACTAATGCACCTGCTGCATTTATGCGTCTCATGAATGATGTGTTCAGACCTTATTGGATCAATTTGTGGTTGTGTTTATTGATGACATACTAATTTATTCTAAGAGCATAGATGAACACGAGACACATTTACGGATTACTTTGCAGCTATTATGAGATCACAAGCTATATGCAAAGTTTAGTAAATGTGAATTTTGGATGAAGCAAGTGATGTTTTTGGGACACATTATTTCAAAAGAAGGATTGTCTGTGGACTCTTCGAAGATTGAGACCTTACAAAAATGGGAGAAACCAAAGAACCGCACTGAGGTTAGAAGTTTCTTGGGTATGGCAAGTTATTACCGGCGGTTTGTCCTGAATTTTGCTAGAATTGCCTCGCCCCTCACATAATTGACCAGAAAAGGAACTGTATTTGTATGGAGTGAGAAGTGTGAGCAAGCATTTCAGTTATTAAAGGAATGTCTATCATCGGTAGCAATTCTAGCTTTACCGGTTGATGGAAAATTATTTGAGGTTTATACTGATGCCTCAAGTATTGGACTAGGATGTGTATTAATGCAAGATAGAAGAGTTATTGCTTATGCATCAAGGCAATTGAAGACTCATGAGAAGAACTACCCAGTACATGATTTAGAATTAGTTACGGTAGTCTTTGCTCTTAAGCTTTGGAGACACTACCTATATGACAATCAATTTATAGTGTACTCCGATCATAAGAGTCTCAAATATTTTTTTTCACAAAAAGAGATGAACATGAGACAAAGAAGGTGGATGGAGTATATTAATGATTATGATTTCAAAATTGAGTACCATCCAGGGAAAGGAAATACTATGGCAGATGCACTCAGCAGAAACCCTATAGCCAAAGTATGCCAATTACAAGTAAGGGAGTGGAAATTGCTAGAAGAATTTTCCACATTAAGCTTGAAGGTGGAATCACAAGAAGGAAGGGTTATCATTAATAACTTGATAGTTCAGTCGGAACTATTGAAGCAAATTAAGGAACAACAAGACAATGACCCTATGTTGACAGAAATCAAGGAAAAGTTCATTACTAAACCTGATTTTAATGAAGATTCCCAATGAAATCTTCGATTCCGAGATAGAATATGTGTACTAGATAATTCTGAAATCAAGAGACAAATTTTAGAAGAAGATCATCGATCACACTATACTATTCATCTTGGAGCTGTCAAAATGGACCAAGATTTAAAGAAGCATTTTTGGTGGTGCAATATGAAGAAAGACATTGTAGATTTCATAGCAAGATGTTTGACGTGTCAGAAAGTTAAAGCCGAGCATCAAAAACTAGCAGGAAAGTTAAAACCACTCGAAGTGCCAGAGTGGAAATGGGACAGTATCAGTATGGATTTTATTGTGGGATTACCTAGGACATGAAGTGGATTTGATGCCATATGGGTAATCATTGATCGACTTACTAAGTCAGCTCATTTCTTACCAATCAAGACAAGATGGTCTGTGGGTGTCTTAGCAGCATTGTATATGAAAAGAAATTGTCCGATTACATGGAATTCCAAATGATATAGTGTCAGATAGGGATGCAAGATTTACCTCACATTTCTGGAGAGAACTACAAGATGCAATGGGGACTAAGTTAAAGTTTAGCACAACATTTCATCCTCAGACTGACGGACAAACAGAACGAATAAACCAAGTTATCGAAGATATGTGCCGAGCTTATATACTAGAGTTTGGAAATGACTGGAACACTCATTTAGCAATCATGGAATTTGCGTATAATAATAGTTACTAGTCTACAATAGAAATGGCACCATTTGAAGCTTTGTACGGTTGCCAATGTAGATCACCATTATGTTGGGTGGAACTACAAGAATCACGTATTCTTGGACCTGAAATGATCCAAGAAACCACAAAAATTATCAAATTAGTACAAGACAGAATGAAAGCTGCTCAAGACCGACAGAAAAGCTATGATGATCGTCGAAGAAGGGAATTGGCGTTTCAGGAAGGAGAACATGTATTTCTTAAAGTCTCTCCTCGACGTGGAATTAGAAGATTTGGAATCAAAGGAAAATTGAGTCCAAGATACATTGGACCATTTGAGATATTAAAAAGAATTGGAGAAGTGACATACCAACTAGCACTTCCACCACAATTATCTAATGTACATGATATTTTTCATGTATCAATGTTGAGAAAATATGTTTATGACCCAGAACACATCATTGGATATCAAGATCTGGAGATACATGAAATTTAGCATACGAGGAAAGACCTGTACAGATTCTTGATCGAAAAATCAAGCAACTACGAAACAAAGAAGTTCCTTTGTTGAAGATTCAATGGAGTAAGCGTGGACAAGAAGAGGCAACATGAGAACTAGAAGATGCTATCAAGATCAAGTATCCAGACTTGTTTATAGGTTAGTAACCATCTCCTTGTGTTATTAAATTTGGGGGACCAAATTTCTTTTAGTGGGGGAGAGTTGTAAAGCCCCAAAAATTTAAAGTGTTAAGAAAAAATGAATAATGTGGTTATTATACATTAGGATTGTTATTAAATTGAGATAATTAGATTTTGGGATTAATTAGTAGTTACGTATGTTACCCCAGTGTTGTACACAGAGGTGCGCGCTCCCACAGGGCGACACCGGAAAATGACAACGAAATAAAAATTTGAGAACACCATAATTTCTAGAAAAATATGGAGATCTCAGAAATATAAATATTCAAATTTTTTGGCATGCGGACTTCGAGGATAAGTCGACGCGACTATTTTTCGGGTGATTTTTCACCTAGTGTAAAATAAAATCTAAAAATTAAATAAAAATCACCATAATTATAAAAACCATTATATTAGTCTATGGTCAAAATTTCATGACAAATGGATACCATTTGAATATGTTTACATCAAGCTTAATGGGCCAGTTGAATTATTTGGCAATTACGGTTGGATTTTCTTGGAATTTTTGCAATGCTTACGTGTTGGGTGTTGAGAACGCCAAAACACCTTGGTAGGAGCTTACCACGTTAACCCCATAGCTGTAACTTGTGGGTTATGCATGTAACTTGTGTCACATGGTAAAAGCCCATGGTTTTTACCATCGACGTGTTGCGATGCATGGAGACCTTTGGGGTTATAAATACACCCCAATACCCTTCGTACCTATCTTTCTAAACATTTCCCACTATTGTGCTGCTACTGTGTTTGCACAATTCTTGAGTTAGATACGTAGCTGGAACTATTGTCCTTGTGTTTGCAACCCTTATCCTTGCTCGAGCTAGCGTTGGAGCTGCTGCAGGGGATGTTGTGAAGCTGGCGAAGCAGACCTGGGAGGATTCAACTACTCTCTCCTTACTATTGGCTACTTCCTCAACTGCTTTACGTTGCGCTCTTGGGGAATTTAACGTTAGGAGAAGGTTGTGCTAGTCATAGAGGTAGGATTCTCTTCCTACTCTTCACCTATTCATCTTACATTTCGACATAGTTTAGGTAATGTAAAGTGATCCTTTACCACGTGTGTGCTATTTTCCAGACTTGGAAAGTAGTTCCCTGCCAAGAATTGAACCATCATCATGACTAAATTTGTGTTTGATTATAGGAGATCACCCATCATTTCTTTTTCATTCCCAACATGTCTCAAATCTGAAATCATATCAATTTTCCTGTGTAGTGTAGACGAAACCATAACGGTTCTTTCTCCTTCGTGAGATTGATTCATTGAGAGGCCATGGAGGTCTCAAGTGAGTGTACTTGATAAGTGATTAATGGAAAAAGAGAAGAGAGTTCTAAGAGAAGTGCTTTCCCATTCAATTTCCCTTGAGCTTAATTTTTTGCTAATCATCCATGTGATTTATATTCCATGATCTTCCTTCCATCTTCTTGTTATGTTACATTTAGTTATAAAACTGAAATCATACTTGTTCAAAGTCCTAATCATGTTAGGAATGATAGAAGAGCTTGTTAGTACAATTTCTAGTCGGTTTGAATCGATTTTTGAAAGTTTACACTGAATCTGTCGACAGACAAGCTTCTGCTTGTCGACAGGATCCTCATTCCAGAACCCAGAAATTACCACCTGTGTGTGGCTGTCGACAGATGTATATAGAACTGAAGTTCTGTCTATAGAAACCAGCCTCTGTCGACAGCAAGCTTCTGCCTGTTGACAAGTACTGACAGGGTCATGTTTCCAGCACCTGTTTTGCTCCATTCCTTGGTGCAAACCTTAACCAACTGTTCCAACTAATAGTCCACCTAAATATTGTGGCTTTTCCCCCCTAAACACCTACTAAAACCAGTCATGTTACCCTTCTTTGTACCATGAATCATTTCTTCAAAGTTCCGAACAAAATTGACCTTGAAGGATTATCAATTTCTGAAATCAGTAAGGAAACAGAGTTCCTTCACTCTTGAGTGTAAACTTTGAATGAACCCTTGTGTATCCTTGACTCATTACAGTGATGAGTGTGTGATGATGACAATTTGTGAGTCTCAGACTCATTTATGAATTATGCCTGGCAAATAAGGGCTGGTTCAGTCCTGGGGGGAGCGCCCGAATTCATCAGTGGCCGCGCGGGGGTGATAAGGACATCGTGGATGTTGGCATACATCAATTTGTGTTTTATTAGTCATCATGTCATGCTTGTGTGTGTGGAAATGTGTTTAGTTCAAAATTTTAAGCATCATCCTGAGTGATTAACCTTGCTTCTAAAAAGGTTCTTGCCGATAACGTATTATTGAATTGTCTTGCTTGTTCATTATCTTAAACACTCCATGTCAGAAATCTATACTTGTCTTACCTTGAATATATGCATCTGAATCCTGTTGAATTAAAGGAATTGAATTCTACTGGGCTAGTTAGCTCATTCAATTTAACATTTCAGGTGAACAAGATGGAGATATTGCTTAAGGGGGACTTGAGTGCTGAGAGGACCATCTTATGCCAAGGAGTGCAGTCATCTTTTGCTCTTCTTAATAGATAGAATGAGAATGTAATAGGCTACAGTTTACTTTTGCTTATTCCTCATTCAGACGATAATGAGGAATACCATATAATAAGTTCCGCTAAACATGTTGTTTATATACAGACGTTATGTGAGTTCTTGTAATTAATATCTGTCATATTCAGTAAATGTAATTTTGATAGAACGTGACATAAAGCTTCATCAATATTTTTGGGCTCAATTTGGGATAGTAATGCCAAAGACTCATCATCTACGATAGAATGAAAAGATGATCTGGTCCTTATTCCATCTTGCAAATTACCAACAATGCTTTCAAGTGGATGATCCTTTAAGAATCTGGGTTCAGAAATTACCTCAGGGTTTGTATGAATTTCAGGAACATGATTACCTGAAGTACTTGAAGTTGGCATTTCAATAACCTCATGTGCATTTAGTACTTCTTGCTCTTCAAGATTTGTAGATGGATGTTCAAGAAAATCATCATCATCAACACATATTTCAGTTCTGCAGAAATTAGGAATGCCAATCTTTTGACAATTTTCATCAAAAATGACATGTGTAGATTCTTCCACAGTCTTATTTTTCAAAATATAAACTCTGTAAGATCTTGAATTTTCAGAATAACCTAAGAGGATTGATTCAAAACTTTTTGCATCAAACTTATCATGATTTTCTTTGTTGTTATTATGAACAAAATATTTGCAACCAAAAATTTTGAAATATGACGCACTTGGATTTTTATCCTTGAACAACTCATAAGGGATTTTTCTAATCTTTGGTCTTAACAATGCTATATTCAAAATGAAATTAGCTATATTTTCAACTTCAGCCTAAAAAGATTTTGAAAGCTTACTTTCTAAGAGCATAGTTCTGGCCATTTCCATAAGTGTTCTGTTTTTCCTTTCCACAACTCCATTTTGTTCTAGAGTTCTAGGTGAAGAAAACTTATAGAGTATGTTCAGATCAATACATAGATCAGAAAAAGTTTTATTTTCAAATTCACCCCCTTGATCTATTAAAATGGATTTTAATTTGAAAGACAAACCCATTAAGGTAGAATTGTAAAATTTTCTGAATTCTGAACATGCATCACTTTTATTGGATAAGAATAAGACCCAAGTATATCTAGTAAAGTCATCAATGATCACAAATCCATATCTATTACCACTGAGACTTAGAGTTCTAGTTGGACTAAAAAGATCCATATGAAGTAACTCAAGTGGTTTAGATGTAAGTACTTCTTTGAACACTTTAAAAGATTTTCTTATTTATTTTCCTTGAGCACATATCCCACAAACTTGATTGTCAATGATAGGGAAAGATTCAGGAAGACCTTTTACAATATTCATTCTTATGAGTTTGCTAATGGTTGAGAAGCTTGCATGACCCAACCTTTTATGCCACAACCAAGCAATGCCATTTTTATTTGCAATGAAACAAACATTTGAAGAAGTGTTATCACACAAATCTATCATGTAAACATTATTTTCTCTTTTGCCAATCAATTTGATTTGCTCAGAAGAGGAGTTAATTATTTTGCATGAATCATATTTAAAATAAAATTTGTGAAAATTGTCACACAATTGACTTATACTAAGCAAGTTGTAATTCAATCCTTCAACTAAGCAAACATCGTCACTCAAGGTTATGCATGACTTACTAATTTTTCCTTTGCCAAGTATTTTTCCTTTATTCTTACCTCCGAAGGTGACTGATTCACCTTCCTTTTCAATCAAGCATGAAAATTTATTTCTGTCTCCTGTCATGTGTCGTGAGCATCCACTGTCGAGAATCGAGATGCTTGAATTGGATGCACGGCATTCCTACACACAACAAATTAGACAAGAAAAGTTTTTGGTACCCAGATGTGATTGGTACCAAATCTTGAGTCAGAAGAGAAAGTAGATCCTTTCTAACCCATATTTGAGCAGTTTTCTTCACAGTGTTCTTTTAAACAAGAGATTCAATTTTTTTTTTTCAATTTTCTAAACATTAGACCTCTTAGTTCGTTTATTCCACTGTGAAAACCTTGGCATGTAATGCTATTGATGAGCAGGAAATTGTGAGTGATAAAAATATGGATTGAACCATTGGTTACCATTTTACCTTTGGTTCCAAGAATTATTCCATCTTGAATTGTAAGATGAGAAAACATTCCAAGTTCCATGAGAAAGATGATTATTTATTAGTTTGAAGTTTTTCTGATTTTTATAAGAAGGGTAGGTCGACCTATGTTGTGTGTGTGTCGACCTGGGTAAGGTATGTGTCGACCTCTGACTGGGATAGGTCGACCTGTGCAAAGTGTTTGTCAACCTCACAGGTTCTTTCTGTTTTTGTATTTTTCATTTATTTTCAGATGAACCTGCCTTGACAAATTTTATTAGAGAAAATTTTTATGGTTTATTTTCTTTAGAGATGATTCAGTTTTCTTCGAATTTTATGGTTGAAATCCTAAGCCATGCTTATTTGAATTCATCTTCATTCCCTGTAGAGCATTCAGATTTTCTTTGCCTTGTGTGAAGTTCTTAATGATGTCTTCTTTTTCTTTAAGGCAAAGATTGAGTTTTTCAATTTGATTTAAATTTTCTTGATTTTCCTTCTCTTTTTCTTCAAATTTCTTGATAGAATTGATAAGTTCTTTGTTCAATTTCAGAATCATCAACAAAAATTAGTAATTCATCATTTTCTTTGATTTGATTTGAAATCTGAGCATCTAATTTAGAAATTTTTCCAGAAGATGATGTGTCATGAAGAATGTTATCAACTTTTCTTTTCAAATATTTATTTTCTTTTCTAACATCAGAAAGATTTTCAACTAAATTACCATATGTTTCTTACCAATCTTCAATGGTAAATAGTTCAAAAGACATATCTATCTGTTCTTCACTACTTCCAGCCATGAAGCAGATTTCATTTCCTTCTTAACTTGAGGATTCTTCATTGCTCTCTGAGCTTTGATCCTCATCTGACCATGTAGCAACCATGGCCTTGTTCTTCTTTTTGTGAAACACCTTCTTGTGGTTTTTGTACTTGTCCTTCTTAGCCTCTGGACATTCAGCCTTCATATGCACAGATTTGTTGCACCTGTAACACATAGGAATTTCATCAGTTTTCTTATGATCAATATGGGAGAAGTGTTTCTTTTTACTAGACATGACATTTTGTTTATTACCAAAATTCTTCTTGTTTGATTTCAGAAATGCCCTAAATTGTTTAGTAATCAAAGCAAGATTATCATCATCAGATTCAGATTTTTCAGCTTCAGAAATTTCTTTAGATTTTCCTTTACTACTTGATGAAGCTTTAAGAGCAATGGGTTTTGATTTCAGCATGTATTCTTCAGATCTCTTAAGATTTAGCTAATAAGTCATTAAAGATCCAATGAGTTCATCCAATGTTATTTTGGATAAATCCTTTGAATCCTCAATGACTGTGGCTTTAGTGTGTCACACAAAAGATAAAGAACGTAAAATTTTTCTTACCAAATCTTCATTTGAGTATTCCTTACCCAAAGCTCGAAGTCCATTGATGATAACCATGAACCTAACAAACATCTCAGATATGGTTTCATCAGGTTTCATGATAAACAATTCATAATTAGAAACTAACATGTTTGCTTTAGTTTCTCTAACTTGAGATGTGCCATCATATAGAAATTCTAATTTATTCCACATCTCCTTGGCAGACTTACACATAGAGATTCTAGAATACTCCTTCGGATCGATGGCACATTGCAGCATGTTCATGGCGTTGTAGTTCAGGTGACCCTTCTAATCTACTCCTTGGTCCATTGATCTTCATCTCCAGTGACTTCGATTGGTCCTTTTTCAACAATTCTCCATACTTCATAGTTCTGTGCTCTACGAAAAACCATCATCCTATTCTTCCAATAAGGATAGTCAGTACCATAAAAAATGGAGGTTTATTAATTGAATGACCTTCAACAACGAAACCTTTAGAATCCATGATAAAGATAATCAAATCAAACACAGAGCACAATTTGAACAAGTAATTGAGTGAATCAAAATCAGAAACACAGAAAATTCACCAAAGCACCTCAGAGTATAGAATTGACTCTAACCTGCTATGATACCAATCTATAGGGCATGGTTTTGAGGACTCTTGGCATCTGTTGCTTCCTCTCCCAGAGAGCTACCAATCTCTAGAAGACACTTCAACCTCTAGACGATCAGGAAGTGCCCACCAGTGCCTTTTCTCCCTCTCCCCCATGTTCTTCATCTTTTTCTTTCAATTTTATTCATACATGCACATTTAGATTTTTTTCTTTTTGTATTTTTTCATTAGTTCACATCCCACACACCTGTTTTAAACACCTAGAGTGTGACGGCCCTCGTCGTTCAGGCCCATTAACCTAATAACATGCCTGACACGACTCTGCCTCCCACGAACGAGCCGTAGCCTTGCAATGGATATCAACGCTCACATGTTTGTGGAAATATAAAAGAACACGCTGAACATATAAAAGTTTCCATTTCTTACACATGTTCACATGATCAGTCCTAAACCAAAGTCATAGTACAAGTACAAGTGTTTGGGACAAACTTGCAAGGCACAACAAGTAGGAGTATTACTCTGCTGGTGATGTCGGCCCAACGCCGCTGCGGTGTGGTCCCGAACTAGAAGAGGGACGTGAACCCCCCTGCTCACCTTCACCTAGAAGAAGAAGGGGTGAGCCTCACAAGTCACTGGCTCAGTAGGGTAACTCCCCAAAATCCGAGAGAACAATGTACTGTAAAAATAGTAAGCAAAGCTGATAAACAAGTGAAAGATAACTTAGCCTACACAGGATACTCCAGCTATAAGTAAGTAAACGGCATACCACGTACTCGTGTACAAGCTAAAGAAGGGCACGCCGCACATGAGTCATGAGAACTAGTTCGCGACAGTAGCCATGGACTCGAACAAACAACACAAGACTATCTCTTATCCTCGCAGCCACGGATGGAAGGTCTTGCTACTGCTCCACCTCAACAGGGTCAATGAACTATGGAGACCAACCAACACCACTCCTGTAGACCACACAACTGCAGACCCATGCCTGACACCTTTAGGGACCCCAGCCTGAGCTCCCTAAAGTGAGGCACTGGAAAATCAGACTAGCTGAGGACCAGTACGTCTAGTGGTATCCATCCCCCAACCACGAGCATGCTACAAGTGACCACACACCTAAAAAATTGAGTTGCTGCCCACTGTCATCCTTCCCTCAGCTGGACGTACAACTCAAACTCAGGAGTGAGGGTGTCTAGAAAGACGACATAAACCTCGACGGTACTCACCGTACTGGGACAAACCCCAAGCACCCGGTGCTTGGCTCACGAAGAACCTGGGGTAACCAACTAGAGAGGTAACCATGGAAGGCGTAAACAACCCAACTCACTATGCACACATATCCAAGCAAAACCCATCATTTCCAATCACGGTATAAGCCAATACACCCTTCACAAACCCTACCTTGCAGAACCAACACTGCCTAAGTAGTGTCCCACATAGAACAGCTAGACTGGCCACATAACCCAAGAGCTCGGGTGGCCACATTCTTAATTGCGACCAATATAGTGGTCGCCAATCGATGCCTGAATCGTGACAGACCAATCCATCGCCTTAATGTCTGAATTGTGACCGGATAGGTTGTCGCGTTCATAAAACGCGACAACTGGTTCCGTCACCATTCTGACAGCAAAAACCTACCTTAAACTTCCATTCCGGAAATCACACCAAATGGTTGTACAAGCTTATAAAGTAGGAATTAAGCATTCACAAAATCCCTAAATCCTAACCTACACAGCCCACATAAGAGAAAATAGCGAAGAGTTCCCCTACCAATACGTGAAACATGAAACCAACTCTGTTCAGATGTCCCCCGTGCTCCAAAGCACCTCCTCGTGCTAGAACCATGTCGAACGGACATCAAAACACCCTAAATCATCGGCCAAAACCTTCAGCAGCCTCCCCTTCAGCTGAACAATGCAACTGCACTATTCGGCCAAGAGAAAAAGCTCAAAACACACAGAGGTTAAATCACGACGTATCGGGCCGTCATGTTTCAAAATGCGATGAACCCCGCCATCGCGATTCTACCTCGATGCTTCTACATGTGCCACATGGCACGCATGCAGCTACGCTCACGTAAAAGCGGTCCTAAATCGCGACGTAGTAGGTGGTCGTGTTCAACTAAGAATCATGATGACTGTGTTGGTCTCGTTCTTAATGAACCCGCTAGAGGTCTGTTTGGGCTGGAATTTCCAACCCTCTAGCCTCCCAAACTGCTACACAAACATATAAACACATTTTCACACACACACACACTCAACCATTGGGCCATACACTGGCCCCTAAACTCGGCAAACTACGATCCGAACATACAAGATATTACATTACTATAACCTAAAAGAAATTTCGTCCTCAAAATTAAAGGAACAAACACAACCAACAGTTCAGCATATATGTGACTATCACCTAAAAGAATTCAATGCTTACTCAAGCAAGTATGGATACATCTTCTACATCTCATCAGCCAATTCCCAAGTGTCTTCTTCACCCTGCCTGTTTTCCCATCTGATCTTTACTAGCTCAATATCCTTATTCTTCAACTTTTGAGTTTGGCGACCTGTAATCATCACTAGATACTTTGGCATGGATATATCTGATTTCAAATCATCCCAAGTGTAGCTGACAATCTATGAAGGATCCTGAATGTATCTTCTTAGCATTGAGACATGGAACACATCATGAGCATCGGTGAAGTCTACTGGAAGCTCCAATCTGTATGATAACTCACCAATCTTTTCCAAAATCTAAAATGGACCCACATGCCTAGGACTCAACTTACCTTTTCTGCTGAACCTCAAAACACCTTTAGTTGGAGAAACCCTCAAGAACACATAGTCGCCGACTTCAAACTGTAGTGACCTGTGTCGCGTATCTGCATAACTCTTTTGTCTGCTTTGGGTTGTTTGAAGCTTTTCTTTGATGAACTTGACCATTTCTGCACATTGTTGCACCAATTCTAGTCCCATTACTAGCCTTTCACTCACTTCATGCCAATTCAACGGTGTTCTGCAAGGTCTTCCATAAAGAGCTTCATATGGTGCCATCCCGATACTTGTATGATAACTGTTGTTGAATGCAAATTCAACCATACTTAAGTGCTGCTCCCATCTGCCTTCCCAAACTAAACAACATGCTCGTAACATATCTTCAATTGTCTGAATTGTCCTCTTTGTTTGTCCATCGGTTTGGGGATGGTATGCTGAACTATATCTCAATTGTGTGCGAACAACTCTTTGCAAACTCCGCCAAAAACCTGAAGTAAACCTGGGATCTCTGTCTGAAACAATGGTGACTGGTATTCCATGCAATGGCACAATTCTATCCACATACAACCTTGCCAATCTGTCCACTACCCATGTCATGCTCACAGCTAACAACCTGCACACCTTTGTCAATCTGTAAACAAAAACCCAAATACTATTGTGACCTGACGTTGTCCTGGGCAAGCCTGCAACAAAATCCATAGCTATGTCATCCCACTTCCACTGCAGTATAGGTAATGGCTGCAACAAACCTCCGGGCCTTTGGTGCTCTGCTTTAACTTGCATGCATACTAAACATCTTGCTATAAATTTCGCTATTTCTTTCTTCATGCTCGGCCACCAAAAATACTTTTTCAGATCTTGATACATCTTTGTGCTTCCTGGGTGTATAGTGTACCTGGATCGGTGTGCTTCTTCCAACACTTTCTGCTTCACTCCAGCTTCACTTGGGACATATGATCTATTCCTGAATCGGATTACACAATCATCATCTATGGTGACATCTTCCATCTTTACGATTTCAGCCAAGTTCTCATATACCTTTTGGGCTTCTACTCTCTGCCAATATAAAGAACGCTCCAATGTACTGCTGGATAACACTGCTCTCCACTGGTTACTTGGAACAATTAAAGAATTTTCTGCCACATCTTCATACAACTTCCATTCCCTCATCATCATGTGACTCATAACCGCTTTTCTACTCAAAGCATCTGCAACAACATTGGCCTTGCTTGGATGATACGCTAAGCTGAAATCATAGTCTTTTAAATACTCCATCCATCTGCGCTGCCTTAAATTCAAATCTTTCTATGAGAAGATATACTTTAAGCTCTTGTGGTCTGTGAAGATTTCAAATCTTTCACCATACAAGTAATGCCTCCATATCTTTAATGCAAATACCACTGCTACCAGCTCTAACTCATGTGTGAGATAATTTTCTTCATGATGCTTCAATTGCCTGAATGCATAGGCTACCACTTTTCCATGCTGTATTAACACTGCCCCAAGTCCTCTCCTAGATGCATCTGTATACAATACAAAACCACCTAGACCTGACAATATTTCTAATATTGGTGTAGAATTGAGCCACTTCTTCAATTCCATAAAGCTGCGCCTACAATTGGATGACCACACAAATAGTACTCCTTTCCTGGAGAGCCTTATCATTGGTGCTGCAATCTTTAAGAAGTCTTGGATAAACTGCATGTAGTAACTTGCCAAACCAAGGAAACTCCTAATTTCTGGCACTGTCTTTGGTTCTTCCCATTTCATAACTGCGTCCACCTTAGCTGGATCAACTACAACACCTTCACCTGAAATCACATGCCCTAAAAATTGAATTTCTTTTAGCCAAAACTCACACTTACTAAATTTGGCATATAACTAGTGCTCCCTCAATGTCTGCAATGTAATTCTCAAGTGTGATGCATGTTCCTCTTCTAAAGTTGAATACACTAGTATATCATCTATGAACACCAGAATAAACCGATCCAAATATGGATGAAAGATCATGTTCATCAAATTCATAAATGCTGCAGGTGCATTGGTTAGACCAAATGACATAACCACAAACTCATAATGCATGTACCATGTTCTAAATGCTGTCTTATCAATGTCTTCTTTCCGAATCATCAACTGGTGGTAACCCGATCTCAAATCTATCTTAGAGAACACCCTTGCTGATTGCAACTGATCAAACAAATCATTAATTCGAGGAAGTGGATACCTATTCTTTATAGTGACCTGATTCAACTGGTGGTAATTAATACACATTCTAAGGCTGCCATCTTTCTTTCTAACAAACAGAATCGGTGCTCCCCATGGTGAGTAACTAGGCTAAATAAAACCCTTCTTTAATAATTCTTGCAACTGTTTCTTCAACTCTTTCAACTCTGCAGGTGCCATCTTGTAGGGTGCTTTGGAAATCGGCATACTTCCTTGCTGCAACTCCACTGTAAAGTCCACCTCTCTATGCGGTGCCAAACCTAGTAACTCTTCCAAGAATACATCCTCAAACTCTTTAACCACTGGTACTATTTCTACTGTCTTACCTGCCTCAACCAAAGTAACTGATGCCAAATAGGATACACCCCTGCATTAATCAATTTCCTAGCCTTCAGAGCAGAAATGATAAACTTAGGGATATAGAATGGCATACCTTGGAACTCAAACAACTCCGAGATGACTGCACCTTACCTCTTCTTTCTACAATCAACTACTGCCCCATATGCCTCTAACTAATCCATGTCCAATATCACATCATATTCCTTTAACTGTAATGCATACAATCTGGCTGGCAACTAATTACCTTGTATCATTATGAGAACCTCATCCAGGTAACAAGTAGTAAGCATGAAATCGCCAGAAGGAACCTCTACCACAAGCTCGCACTGCCTCTCCTCAAAAGAATGCACCATACTATCAATGAAGTCCTCAGAAATGAAGGAATGTGATGCACTTAGATCAATTAATGTTCTAGTAGAAAATTCAAGAAGTAATATTATACCTTCAATCAGATTTAACGCCTCCGCTTGAGCCCTTGTGATTGCTATCACCCGTCCTCGTCCTCCTCTTTGGTAAGGCGAACCTCTACCTCGCTCAGCTGATGGCTGCTGTTGTTGCTACTATGGCGCCCCTCTACCATAGCTTCCTCTTCTTGGATATGGACAATTTTGGCCAAATGCCCCAGCTGATCACAATTGTAGCATATAAATTCTGCAGGCTGCCTTGCTGTGCTTTGTTGTGATTCCCCCGTCTCTAGCCTATAACCTCGGCCCTGCTGAAACCCCTACTGCTTAGCACCTCATCGGCCTCTAAATATCTTCTTTAGCTTGTTTCCCCACCTACCAAAACCCGATGTAGATGCTCCTCCTGAAGGTGTCTTGCCTTTCCTAACACTCGAAGATTGCTGTGGGAGTCAAAAACTACCTTATCCTGATCTGGATCCACTGGACTACCTGGCTTGCATAGTTCTTTCAAAAATTGCTGCTATTTGGGCTGCCTCTTCTACTGTCCCCCACATAAGACGAGTCACTGCATCTTGCAACTCCGGCCTCAACCCTCGAATAAAATACTCTACCATCATAGCATTGTTGGTTACCACATAAGGTGCATACCTACTCAAAGCCATGAATCTCATTTGATATTCCAACACCGACAAATTCCCTTACTGTAGTGTCCTGAACTGCTCCCTCTTGACTTGCTGAATTTGTACCGGAAAGAATGTGTTGTTGAATACTTCAAGAAATTTTGGCCATGTGATTGTATCTTCCGCTCGTCCTGTAAACACGGTTTGCATCTTGAGTCTCCACCACTCTTGTGCAAATCCTCGCAACTAGTAAGTAGCCAAAATAACCCTATCATCCTGCGGACACCTCATTGTCACAAAAACCCTTTCTATCTCATGCACCCAATGCTCCGTTGTATCCGGATTCGGACCTCCCGAATATGTAGGTGGCTGCAACTGCAAGAACCTCTCCACTAGTACCGTAGACTCCTCCATGCTCGCTGGCCGCACTGGTACAACTGGGGGTAAAGGTACTACATGTGGTACTTCAACTCCAAATGGTGGTACTAGCGGTGTCGGTACTGCCTCCTCCACCACTGGTGGTGCTGTAAACACTGGCTGAACCTGTGGCTATTGATCCAACCTTGTTCGAATCTTTGTGATACTTTCCCATAACCTTTTTATCATCTGATGTGTAGACCCCTCAGGCTCATCACCACCTGTAACGTCCCGACGCGGAATATCAGAGCGGGATTACAGTTATTAAATAGTATAGAGCGAGAGGATAAATAACAAACCATTGCACATCTGGATAACACTAAGTAAACTTCAATTTCATTAATAATCCACCAGTCATCATTACATTTACTAATAACACATCAAACTTCAAGAACTAACTATTACATCAATGTATCAGAGCCAAAACTAGGGCCCATAGTACTTTATTCAAAATCAACTATTACATAATGACTAACTGGCTCACTAACTCATAACTATACTAACTGACTACTACTTGGCAGCACTGGTTGCGGAAATGGTCACTCCTGGTCATCATCCTCATTCCCGTCCTCATGAGTGTGGTCTCCATCTGACTCACCAGAACACATTTAACAAAGACGCAGGATGAGCGAATAATGCCCAGTAAGACTTAATATCCCATGAACACAAGCATGCTTTAAATAATTAATGTCTTTAAAAGGCAGGATAACTAGAGAGAACAGTCAGATACAATCAAGAGAGTAGTGTAACATGGTAACGAGAACAATAGTACTTTCCAGAGGTATATCGCATCAACAGGATAATGAATTGGCCACAAAACGAGAATAACTAGCAAGTAAAGTTGCACACAGTGCACTAGTCACGATATCAAGTGTTGGTCGATGTTCTTTCAACCACAAGTTCAAGTATCATGTATAGGAATGCTTGTGAATTGTCTTAGATCAATCTTACGTGTCATGCGTTAGGTGTATGCCAATCACCCTGATCATTTGACCCTCGCGAGTTATAGCCTTTCAGGTGCTCCTCCCAAGGACCAGATCTGGCCCTTATCATGTTGCCTAGCATAGTCATGTTTTTTTCTTAGACAATCACAAAATAGCCAAGAGAGTACCAAGAATAGATGAGAGTAGCAGATGAACTAGACGAGAGTGTAGAGAGAACGTGAACAGATAAGAGTATCGAGATAGTAGATAAGATAGGGACATTTCCCTAAAATGACGAGAAACACATGATAGTAACGGTTGCACGGCACCAGGTCGGGTACCGGCAGTCTGGTAGAACTCACAACCTCCCCCTTAGCCGTGCCGTGTACACGGGTCAGGTGGTCCGACGTGATCCAAGGTAAGAAGGAAACACTAAAGGCATGGATCGTACTGATCCCTAGGGTGTAATGGGTTTTAGGGTGCAACCAGCTCACTGACTAAGGACGTGCGCCAAAGCCAAGAAGACTTACGGAGGTCTTGACAAGGAGTCCCTGGCCCAGTCGAGAGTATTCCAGATGGAGAGGTGGTCCAAGTCAAGAGAAAGTGTATAAAAATGGATCCGTCGTGCCTCGAGTGCTCGAAGGCCGAGGGAAAACGATCACGGTGTACAAAACTTGCAAATAAAACGAAGACATGTATATTTAAATAAGAAAAGTTAGTCGTTTATTTCGCTAAATTACCAGATACATTATTAAATAATTCAATAGGGTATAAGGGCCAATATGATCGTTATGTGTGTGCTTGTGTAAGAAATCAAGAGATCATAGTTGATTGTGTATATGGCTTTTACATTGATTGATTTCATGTATCATTAATCATTAATTGCTAATGCTGTCGAAGTTACTTATAAAAGTAGTTAATTAGGGTTGATCAAGGTCGAAATGGTATAAACATAGGGCTTTGTTGCAAAAATTGTACTTTGTTGAAGTCACGACGGGGTTGGTTGTCGCCTTCAAGTCGCGACGTAAGGCCTGGTCGCGTTCTGCTGAACTGGCCAACGGAATGAACCGAGGGGTAGGTCGTGATGCGTCGATCCACCGTGTTCATAATGCGTCGGACCCCGGTGTCGCGACCCCTCTGAGATCACGGCGTATCGTGCCGTCGCGACCTCAGGAGGTGGCCCGAGCCCTGAAAAGTGGTTTTGCCCTTTTCCAGAGCGGATTCTGTTTGATATATGGTACTTGTAAATTCAATATAAAATCATACGATGATCCAAAAATCATGAAACTAGTTTTAAAGGAAAGTAGACATGTAGATATATCAACATGTATGGTTAATTTGAAAGTAGACAAGGTTTAGGCATGCTTTGATCGGGTTACTTTTCGGTGACCTAAACATGTGCAGTCAATGTTCAACAAATTAATTAACAATGGATATATTATGAAAAATTTCAAAACTAGAGGCGTTCAAAAGCTACAAGATGTAGTATTTATGAGAATTTTATCATGGTATGAAGTCAAGTATACACGAGGTTCACTAGCAAACATGAAGGGTCGGGTGCATGGATCTAATAGAGATTCAAAGAATTAATTCTCCCTCATGGGAGATCAAAATAGAGTGAAACTAGGGGCGTTTGAAAGCTAATACGATGTAGTATTAATGAGAATTTTCTCATGGCATGAGAACAAGTACATGCGGGGGTATAGAGCAAACATGAGAGTTCGGGTTCATGGTAACAGCAGGGTTTCAAGCAATTAATTCGCCCAAATGGATGAGCGAAATACAACAAAATGAGAGGGTTTTGAAGAGGTTCATGAACTCTACCTAGGGTAATTTTTACACGAATTTAGCTTGAGAGATTGCCTACCTTTGCTTACTGTAAAGAAAAACCTAGTTTGATGATGAAAAAGAAGAGAAAATCCAAGCTCCAAGCCTCCTCCTCTCCTTGCTCTTTGTCCAGAACTTCTACTCTTCGTTTCCAAAGATGTTAGACACGAACTAGGGTTGCTAGGGTCGAAATTTGGGGTGTTTTGTATGTTTAGAGAGTCCAAACTTACTAAAACTCCTTCCTTTCCTAATAAATCCGAATTTCCCTATTTATTTCCTTCTCTCCTTGTATTTATCCCCTAATTTTGGATGGGGGAGAGGTTAATTTCGTGGGTGAGGAATTATGGTAAGGCTAGGACTCTTTTTAGGATAGATTTAGGCTATTAAATTATTGTTTTACCCCCTTTATAATTTCTATTATTTTTAATTACGAATTTCACCTAATTAAATCTCATCCCATCATGGGCTATCCCTATTTAGGCCCAAACTATTAGGTTTGGTTCATTAGTGTGATCCATTAATAATTTAGCTTAATGGGTATTGCTTAAAGTTTCTTTTATTCCTCTTATTTTCTATTTATTCTCCCTTTATTCAATTAAATCAATTTATCTCATTTATTCAAATAATTTTTTTTGTTTATTTAGTATTTAAAAATCAAGGTTGCTACATCCTCCCCCTCTTAAAAGAATTTGGTCCCCAAATTCATATGATCGTAAGAGGAAGAATGACTTACTGAATAGTTCTGGGTAATTTCGTCCCATGGTGGCTTCGGGCTCCCACGTGGCTTCTTCAACATCGTGATTTCTCCACAATATCTTAACCACAGGTATAGATCGATTCCGAAGCTGTTGCATCTTCTTATCCAAGATCTTCACTGATTTTTCTTCATAGGTCATATCTTTGTTCAGAATGATATCATCATAGCTGATTACGTGTGACGGATCGTACACGTATTTCCTCAGCATGGATACATGGAAAACATTGTGTACTGTTGAAAACTGGGGACGTAGTGCTAAACGATATGCTACCTCGCCTACTCTGTCCAATACCTCGAATGGTCCTATGAATCTCGGTCTTAGCTTGCCTTTCATCCCAAACCTTTGAAATCCTCGGGTCGGGGATACTTTTAGCATTACATGATCACCAGTTTGAAATTCTAAATCTCGTCTTCTCTTGTCTGCATAGCTCTTTTGCCTAGATTGAGCTATCTTAATCTTGTCTCTGATAATATGTATGTCCCTGCTAGTGTTTTGCACCATATATGGTCCTAGCCATTGCTGCTCACCTACTTCGTTCCAACAGACTGGAAATCTGCAGCTCCTGCCATACAGTGCCTCGAATGGTGCCATTTTGATGCTAGCCTGATAGCTATGGTTGTAGGCAAATTCTATGAGAGATAATTGTTCATTCCAATACCCCTCAAAGTCTATAGCACAAGCTCGCAGCATGTCTTCCACTATCTGATTTGTTCTTTCAATTTGGCCATCCGTCTGTGGGTGGAAAGCAGTAATGAAATTTAACTTGGTTCCCAATGCCGTCTGAAGTCCCATCGAGAATCTAGAAGTGAATCTAGGATCACGGTCTGAGATAATAGATACTGGGACCCCATGCAATCTCACAATTTCCTTTACATACAATGCTGCAAGTACATCCACACTCCATGTACTCTTAATTGCAAGGAAATGTGCGGACTTAGCCAAACGGTCCACAATGACACAGATAGCATCGAGTCCACCACGAGTTCGGGGTAAACCCATGATGAAATCCATTCCGATGCTTTCCCACTTCCACTCGGGTATGTCCAGGGGTCTAAGTACACCCGCAGGACGATGGTGTTCTGCTTTTACCTGCTGACAAGTGAGGCAGTGTGCGGCATGCTCAGCCACCTCACGCTTCATGTTTGGCCACCAAAATGACCTTTTCATATCTTGGTACATCTTGGTTGCGCCTGGATGAATTGTGTACTTGGTCTTGTGGGCTTCATCCATTAGTTTCCTTTTCAACTCTTCATTGTCGGGCACACATGTCCTGGCTTGGAATAATATCCTTCCATCTTCAGCGATGGAGAAGTCTGGCTTATCAGCTATAGTCTCCCTAACTCGAACTAGGAATGGATCATTTGCCTGATGCTCTCTGATCTCGGCAAATATGTCAGGTTGAGCTCTAAGGTTAGAAACTATCATCTTATCACTTCTCTGCTCAATGTTCAGATCCAGTCTGGAAAATTGTTCTAATAATTGCATCTCACCCATTACTAGACAAGATAAGGAAGCTACTGGCTTTCTGCTAAGTGCATCAGCTACTGCATTACCTTTACCTGGGTGGTATTGAATATTGAAATCCAAATCTTTCAAGTACTCCAGCCATCTCCGTTGTCGCATATTGAGCTCCTTCTGAGAAAACAAGTACTTCAAACTTTTGTGGTCGGAGTAGATAATAAATTTCTCCCCATATAGGTAATGCTTCCAGATCTTGAGTGCAAATACTACTGTAGCCAATTCTAAGTCATGGACTAGATAGTTGACTTCATGTGGCTTCAACTGCCTTGAGGAATATGCTATCACCTTTTCATTCTGCATTAACACGCAGCCTAAACCAATTCCAGATGCATCGGTGTAGACTGAGAATCTTGTGCCTTCGAATATCCCATGAACACAAGCATGCTTTAAATAATTAATGTCTTTAAAAGGCAGGATAACTAGAGAGAATAGTCAGATACAATCAAGAGAGTAGTGTAACATGGTAACGAGAACAATAGTACTTTCCAGAGGTATATCGCATCAATAGGATAATGAATTGGCCACAAAACGAGAATAACTAGCAAGTAAAGTTGCACACAGTGCACTAGTCACGATATCAAGTGTTGGTCGATGTTCTTTCAACCACAAGTTCAAGTATCATGTACAGGAATGTTTGTGAATTGTCTTAGATCAATCTTGCGGGTCATGCGTTAGGTGTATGCCAATCACCCTGATCATTAGACCCTCGCGAGTTATAGCCTTTCAGGTGCTCCTCCCAAGGACCAGATCGGGCCCTTATCATGTTGCCTAACATAGTCATGTTTTTATCTTAGACAATCACAAAATGGCCAAGAGAGTACCAAGAATAGATGAGAGTAGCAGATGAACTAAACGAGAGTGTAGAGAGAACATGAACAGATAAGAGTATCGAGATAGTAGATGAGATAAGGACATTTCCGTAAAATGATGAGAAACACATGATAGTAACGGTTGCACGGCACCAGGTCGGGTACCAGCAGTCTGGTAGAAGTCACAACCGCCCCCTTAGCCGTGTTGTATACATGGGTCAAGTGGTCCGGCGTGATCCAAGGTAAGAAGGAAGCGTTAAAGGCATGGACCGTACTGATCCCTAGGGTGTAACGGGTTTTAGGGTACAACCAGCTCGCTGACTAAGGACGTGCTCCAAAGCCAAGAAGACTTATGGAGGTCTTGACAAGGAGTCCCTGGCTCAGTCGAGAGTATTCCCAATGGAGAGGTGGTTCAAGTTAAGAGAAAGTGTATAAAAATGGGTCCGTCGTGCCTCGAGTGCTCGAAGGCCGAGGGAAAACAATAACGGTGTACAAAACTTGCGAATAAAACGAAGACATGTATATTTAAATAAGAAAAGTTAGTCATTTATTTCACTAAATTACCATATACATTATTAAATAGTTCAATAGGGTATAAGGGCCAATATGATCGTTAAGTGTGTGCTTGTGTAAGAAATCATGAGATCATAGTTGATTGTGCATATGGCTTTTACATTGATTGATTTCATGTATCATTAATCATTAATTGCTAATATTATCGAAGTTATTCATAACAGTAGTTAATTAGGGTTGATCAAGGTCAAAATGGTATAAACATAGGGCTTTTTTGCAAAAAATTTACTCTGTTGAAGTCGCAACGGGGTTGGTTGTCGCCTTCAAGTCGCGACGTAAGGCCCGGTCGCGTTCTACTGAATCGGACAACAGAATGAACCGGGGGGCAGGTCGCAACGCATCGATCCGCCGCGTTCATAACGCATTGGACCCCGGTGTCGCGACCCCTCTGAGATCGCAGCGTATCGTGCCGTCACGACCTCAGGAGGGGGCCCAAGCCCTGAAAAGTGGTTTTGCCCTTTTTCCAGAGCGGATTCTATTTGATATATAGTACTTGTAAATTCAATATAAAATCATACGATGATCCAAAAATCACGAAACTAGTTTTAAATGAAAGTAGACACATAGATCTATCAACATATGGTTAATTTGAAAATAGACAAGGTTTAGGCATGCTTTGATCGGGTTACTTTTCGGTGACCTAAACATGCGCAGTCAAGGTTCAACGAATTAATTAACAATGGATAAATGATGAAAAATTTCGAAACCAGTGGTGTTTGAAAGCTACAAGATGTAGTATTTATGAGAATTTTATCATGGTATGAAGTCAAGTATACACGAGGTTCACTAGCAAACATGAAGGGTCGGGTGCATGGATCTAATAGAGATTCAAAGAATTAATTCTCCCTCATGGGAGATCAAAATAGAGTGAAACTAGGGGCGTTTGAAAGCTAATACGATGTAGTATTAATGAGAATTTTCTCATGGCATGAGAACAAGTACATGCGGGGGTATAGAGCAAACATGAGAGTTCGGGTTCATGGTAATAGCAGGGTTTCAAGCAATTAATTCGCCCAAATGGATGAGCGAAATACAACAAAATGAGAGGGTTTTGAAGAGGTTCACGAACTCTACCTAGGGTAATTTTTACACAAATTTAGCTTGAGAGATTGCCTACCTTTGCTTACTGTAAAGAAAAACCTAGTTTGATGATGAAAAAGAAGAGAAAATCCAAGCTCCAAGCCTCTTCCTCTCCTTGCTCTTCATCCAGAACTTCTCCTCTTCGTTTCCAAAGATCTTAGACACGAACTAGGGTTGCTAGGGTCGAAATTTGGGGTGTTTTGTATGTTTAGAGAGTCCAAACTTACTAAAACTCCTTCCTTTCCTAATAAATCCAAATTTCCCTATTTATTTCCTTCTCTCCTTGTATTTATCCCCTAATTTTGGATGGAGGAGAGGTTAATTTCATGGGTGAGGAGTTATGGTAAGGCTAGGACTCTTTTTAGGATAGATTTAGGCTATTAAATTATTATTTTACCCCCTTTATAATTTCTATTATTTTTAATTACGAATTTCACCTAATTAAATCTCATCCCATCATGGGCTATCCCTATTTGGGCCCAAACTATTAGGTTTGGTTCATTAGTGTGACCCATTAATAATTTAGCTTAATGGGTATTGCTTAAAGTTTCTTTTATTCCTCTTATTTTCTATTTATTCTCCCTTTATTCAATTAAATCAATTTATCTCATTTATTCAAATATTTTTTTTATTTAGTATTTAAAAATCAAGGTTGCTACACCACCACCTCCCCAATCTCTTCTATCAGCCATTTATAAACCTACACAAGAACATTCCAACCACATAGCATGCAAACATATCATTACAAAAACAGGGCCAACTATCAGCAGTGGACTATAGTAATGAACAGACTATGTACATTCCTTGTTCCTTCAAATTTACATGGACCTTGCTCCAATACCAATTGTGACGGTCCTCGCCGTTCAGGCCCGTTAACCCAATAACGTGCCCGACACTACTTTGCCTCCCGCGAACGAGCCGTAGCCTCCCAAGGGATATCAATGCTCACATGTCCGTGGAAATATAAAAGAGCACGCTGAACATATAAAAGTTTCCATTTCTTACATATGTTCACATGAATGTACATATTCAGTTCTAAACCAAAGTCATAGTACAAGTACAACTGCCTGGGACAAACCCTCAAGGCACAACAAGTAGGAATATTACTCTGCTGGTGATGTCGGCCCATTGCCGTTGTGATGCGGTCCCGAACTAGAAGAGGGACGTGAACCCTCCTGCTCTCCTTTACCTGGAAGAAGAAGGGGTGATCCTCACAAGTCACTGGCTCAGTAGGGTAACTCCCCAAAAGCTGAGAGAACAATGTACAGTAAAAATAGTAAGCAAAGTTGATAAACAAGTGGAAGATAACTTAACCTACACAGGATACTTCAGCTGTAAGTACGTAAACGACAAACCACGTACTCGTGTACAAGCTAAAGAAGGGCACGCCGCACATGAGTCACGAGAACTGGTTCACGACAGCAGCCACAGACTCGGACAAACAACACAAGACTACCTCTCAGCTTCGCAGCCATGGACGGAATGTCCTACTGCTGCTCTTCCTCAACAAGGTCAAGGAACTGTGGAGACCAACCAACACCACTCCTGCAGACCACACAGTTGCAAGCCCATGCCTGACACCTTTAGGGACTCCGGCCCAAGCTCCCTAAAGTGAGGCACTGGAAAACTGGACTAGCTAGGGACCAGTACGTCTACTGGTGTCCATCCCCCAACCACGAGCGCGCTACAAGTTGCCGCACACCCACAAACACGAGTCGCTGCCCACACCCACAAACCTACAAGTTCTGGAGATGTCATGTAGTATTTTCTACTCCTTTTTAGGCTTTAGAGAATAGCTCTGTGATATGGTACTTAGGCTTACTTAACATATTAAGTCTCAAACCTTTTATCGAAAAGTCAACGGAAGAATACATCACGAGGATAGTCATGAAATCAATGTGGTCGATCAAACCATTCAATTACTAATTTTTATTTAGAATTGGAGATAATATCATATCAATGTAAAAGTCATATTAATGTAAAATAAGGGATGATCAAGTTTGACTTTTCTTTCAGTAGGAGAGGGCTCCCTTGGAGAAGTCATATGCGTGTTTATCATTTTTCACTGGACTTTGGATTTCTAGCATTCTACTAGGTTTATTTGAATTATGAGACTTTCAGGTAGGCCAAATTATGAGAGATTAGAAAGACGCTATTTTGATGGAATCACCAAAATTGCAATTATCTTCTTCGGTGGGAGAGTTGATGTAACACCCTAAAATTTAATATCAAAATAATAATATGATATAAAAAAATAGAAATTTTTTGATTTTCATAAAAGCCATTTTGAAACATTTGAAATGTGGAGGCAATCGATGTTTAAGTATAATAGTAATCGATGTTTGAACGTAATCCATGTATGTAATAGATGTTTGTGTGAAATCGATGTTCTAATTGAAATCATTGTTGAACTGAAATTGATGTTTGAATGAAGTCGATGTTTGCGTGAAATCGATGTTCTAAAAGAAATCAATGTTGAACCGAAGTCGATGTTTGAATGAAGTCGATGTTTAAGTGAAATCGATATTCTAAATGAAATCGATATTGAACCGAAGTCGATGTTTGAATAGAGTCAATGTTTAAGTGAAATCAATGTTTTAAATGAAATTGATGTTGAACCAAAGTCGATGTTTGAATGGAGTTGATGTTTAAGTGAAATTGATGTTTTAAATGAAATCGATGTTGAACCAAAGTCGATGTTTGAATGGAGTCGATGTTTAAATGAAATCGATGTTTTAAATGAAATCGATGTTGAAGTAAATTGTAATCGACGTGTTTGTATAGTAATCGATGTGGACTTTAAAAACAGTAATCGATGTAGCACTTAGTCAGTAATCGATATGCATTGAATAATAATTGATTGAGCTTTTCAGTGCAAATCATGAAACGATAGTGCCATAGTATCTTGTATTTACGAGGAAAATATGATATTAAATATATTCATGATATTTAAGTTAATCATGAGTTTTATTATCACCAAATTAAAGGATAAATTATAAGAGTGGTTCAAACGGTGGGTTGAGGGTATAATGCCAAGACTCTCTCTGACACTAACAAGTCCTTAGAAAAGTGATGTTTGAGGAATAACAATTGAAAAGGGAGAAGAGGAAAGACTAGTTTTCTGGGTTGTGACTGTGGGATCAGTCGACTGAAATGACCAAGTTGGTCGATCGATTTTGGTAAAGACTAGAATCATAAAGCTTCAATCGAACGGTCCAATTATGCTTGGAATAGAAGTGAATAATCAAGATGGATAGAGAGGAACCTACTTATCAGTTGGGCATGGCCGTCAGGTGGAGATGAACTTCCTAAGCTTCTTATCTCTCTTTTTCTCTCTCCTCCATGTACTGTAGCCTCATTCTCTCTCTTCCTTGCCTCTACACCTACTCCCTCTCTTCTTCTTTCCTCTGCACCTGTTGCTCTCACTCTTTTCTCTCTTCCTATTGCTTGGTGGTGGTGGTAGGAGGAAGGTGATAAAGAAGAAGAAGATGATGAAGAAGAAGAAGAAGTGTGAAGAAGAAGAAGCAGCCGGAAGAAGAAGAAGAAGAAGAACAAGAAGAAGAAGATGTAGGAGGAAAAGAAGAAGAGGAAGAAGAGAAGAAGAAATAGTAGGGGTTTATAATGGCTAGCCCTACGGAGGGATGAGGGTTGATCCTTATCCTCTTCCTCCAACCCACCTATTGCCACGAGCCTCCTTAGATAAGGATCAGCCGAGCAACAACACATTGCCATTTGCTTACGTAAATCAGTTACGTCAGATTTAATTCGTTTTGGTTCTTTGAGTCACTTGTTTTATACTTAAATGACATCCAATTGAGATGAAATTTCAAACATAAGCTAATTAATATATAATACAAATTATGGTGATTTGTTTTTAATTTTTGGATTAATTTTCCAACAGATGGAAATTGCCCCAAAATCCTTATGTCGTCTTAATCTGGATATATGTGCATCAATAATCCAAAATAGCTATATTTTTTAGATCAGTACATTTTTTTTGTAATTATGGTGTTGTTAGATTTTATTTTTGTTACCAAATTCCAATGTCGCCCTGTCAGGGTGCGTACATTTGAAGACAATATCAAAATCACATAAATTATGTGAAAGGATTCGAGATTCAACTGTAATCATATTCTTGTAACTTTTATGGTAATTTAAAATCAATATCTTTTCTAATGTTCAATATTTTATTATTATTTAAATTACGGGTGTTACAATGACTATCCTAGTGTGTGTAGAATAAAGGTATAAAAGATCAAACAAATCACAAGACATGCAAGATTTTTAGAGTGGTTTGGCCACAAACCACCTTAGCCGAACAAAATGCTTTTCTTTGTTTGGCCAATGAGCAGGGGTTTAAAACATCGAGATTGAGATCAAGACAAGAAGTGTGTCGTGTTCTTATGTGAATGCGATAGGCATGTTGTCGTGATCAAGTTGCAACTGGGTCATTGTCGTTTTGTTAGGTGTGGTTGTGACATATCGAGGTGTCGCATTATAAGTGGCGACTAGGAGCGTGTCACCTTCTTTCCAAGACTTGTGACTATTCCACTTGCAATGGGGATCTCGTTACAGCCCAATTTCTATATTCTCTTGTTAGTATAATATGTTTAAGTAAATGTAAATGCTATTTACGCATGGATTTAAGGGAATTGAGTAATTTATTGATAGTGTGAAGATGTTAAGCTTTATGTAAGGTATTTACAGTTTAATATCAAGAGTGTGAATATGAACGTAAGGCTTAATGATTGTGACTGTAAGATTTATAGACTTGTTTAGTAGTTGGTGATGATCGGTTGTGGTTTACGTGATTGGCCGAGTGTGGTGGTTTGGCGCTTATTCGGAATGTCTCTTCAGTCAAGTACATCAAGTTCTTTATGAGCCAGACACATTGGTGCTCGGGATTTGTCCTAGTACTGTGCGTACTGTAGAGGTCTGTGTCATCTTCCTGGACGCCCTCACTCGTTTGTTGAGTAGTTCATTCGACTAAGGGAAAGACAATAGTGGGGCAATGACTTGTGGGTGTGTGGTTTGTTTTGTTCAGTCGCTTGTAGCACGCTTATGGTTGGGGGACAGACACTAGTGTATTGATCACCAGCTAGTCCCATGTGTTTCCACTTGCCTTACTATGCGGGCTCTAGAACCCGTAGAGGTGTGTCATGCATGGGGTTTGCAGTGTGTGTTGTTGTAAATGGTGTTGGTTGGTCTCCACAGTTTCTTGATTTAAGTGATGTTGTTGTGGAGCCCTACTTGGACCGTTTGTCCGTTATTGTGAGACTGTGAGAGCTTTCTTGTGGTTCTTTATTAGGAGCAGGTCCTAGATGAGCTATCGTGGTCCAAGTGGTGGCGTCGTACTTTTTGACTCGAGCTTTTCATAGTAATAGTTGTTATTTTTGTACGCCATACTAGTTAGTTGTTGAGCTATAATGTATTATATTTATATTTATGTGATAGTGGTTTGGCCCAGTGTGCTTGTGGTTAGGGATCTATGGTATCTTGAGATCTTGGGTCTAGTGTTGACTCTCTTCTGGCTAATTACGTAGTTGATTTAATGGTTTTAATTCAGAGTATTTTATTAATTAGTAGCACTATTTAGTTATCTATACTTATGATTCTTCTTGTGTTAATTGGATTCATGATATGATTCCTGTTGGTAATATTAATTTCATGTTGCTCTTGTTATCCTTTAATTATTATAATTTGAGTTGGCTAATGTAGTTATGAGTTTTTGACTTCTCATGGGTTTTGTACATTGCTTTGGGGTTTCCCTACTGAGCCGGTGACTTGTGAGGCTCACACCCCTACAAACTCTTTTCATGTGTTTAGCAGTGAGCGTGGTTCTCGAGGGCGAACTTCTACCACCAGCAATTGAGTGACAGGTTGCTCTGGTTGTACACCTTGGGGTATGCCTCAAATAATTGTACTTTTATTTTGGACATGTAATAATGTGTTGGGAGAGTGTAATTTTACAAATGTGTATAAGATCATGTAGTTTATTATGTTTTTTATACAATGTGGTTGTCTTTTATATCTTTACTGTACGTGTGTGTGGAACAACACCAATGCCACCACGATCCTTGTTTTATAGGTACAAGAATCCAAACCCAACATGCTTACAAACCGAGCACACATAAACTAAGACAAGGAGAACATTAATTGGATGGTGGAGTAAAGATTCCCCCTGTCTAGAAGTCGGCTTTATGATCATCTCTACTACTGAAGGATATGTAGATGTAGAAGGCTCCAGGATGAAGATCCTCTAATTGGAGCATAAAGTCCACATCTTTCAGATCAACAAAAACTCCTTGGAACATTTGAAAAGCTTCTAGACGATGAAGACTCGTTCTCCAAGCTTTTGTAAGTTTAGGGCTTCAACATATACTCTTTAGGGCAGCACAACCCTCTCTTGAACTCTAGGGCACAAGATGATCTGTTGGGGTGTGGAGAACTCTCCTCTATCATGGAGACATGTTGGTATATATATTGCAACATGAAAAGGCTGCAACTTTGGCAACAATTCTGATGAAGGAAAATGTCCTGCTCAATTATTGAAACCTCGTCACCAGAATCGGTCAACCAATTTCAGGGGTGCGGTCGTCTGTTCTTCAAAATGATCTTGTGGTCGAAATGAGTTCTGCACATCAGTCGACCGATTATTAGAGTTCAGTCGACTGTTCCCCTTAGGTCTCAAAATATAGATCCACTAGAAGGCTTGACCAATTGAAACATAGAGTTAGGTTGACCATTTGGCTCTAGAACTCTGGACAGGTTCACTGAGACATTGGTCGACTGAAACCCAGAGTTTGATAGATCGATTGCCAACTTTCAGTCAATTTTCAGAACCAAAGCTCAGCCTATCTTGATCTATTTTCTTGCACACCTAACACACAAATTAGACCCTCCAATTAAATATAAATAACTCAAATGTTTGGGTCATTAACACAACATTAATTATTTTTTATGAATTTATCAATGATCTTATATTTTGTGATCATCAAAATACAAGAATTAGTATTTTGTGATCATCAAAATATACAATGACAACAATCTCCATCCTTTTTATAATGACAAAACACTTGTAGAATTTTCACATAAAACAGACCTTAGATACCAAAGTCCTTTTTCTTTTTGTTTTTATTGAACACATGCATGTAGGAAGTCAATCAACCATGCAATAACACTCCCCTTCTCAAAAAGACTTCTAACTCTCCCTCTTTCCTTTGTACACAAACTCTCCCCAAAAACGACGAAATATCTCCCTTTTTGACAACATCAAAAGTGGTGATAGTAGGGATATAAAGATGCCATTTGCTCAATTAAAAGTGTATAGATAAAGAATTCACTATAGGGAGGATAATAGAGTGGATGCTTAAGAGATAGCCACACATAGCCCGTGTATTTAATCAAGTTCTAATGGCGATCACTTATAAAATTAAATGCCATAAAAAGTGATGTGTGAGATATGATTTAAAAGGCATTACACATGAGGATAGATAGAAATCCTGATTAACACTAATGATACTCTCAATCCTACCCATGTATGATAGACTCTCAAATTTTGGTAGCTATCACTCTGGCTCTTTTTATTTTGTTTTAATTGATCCCAATTGATTTTTTTTTTTTTTAATATAAGAAAGGATTGTCATTTGACGTGAGGCTCCTCACTTGTTCAATGGAGAGACCCGATTACTAGGCTCAGTTCCCCTTTTCTCATTCAATCATGATAGGTAGCTTTTTCCTCACGAGTTAGTAGAAATTAGGTGAATTTTAGAACATCAAAAGAGCATTAAGAAAATTTTCCACCTATCAACAAAGTGATATCCATTAATCATATTAAGTGCATTAATGTGTTCATCTTAATTTCTGATGTATTTTGAGAGGCATGTTAAATGCATAACTATCTACTTCCCCCTTAATGTATGCACACATCTAATGCATTCACTCCCCCTTAGTGATTAAATTAATACACACTAAGTTTGAAGCCAATGAAATAAGTAACAAGGGAGTATAAGGCTATAGAAAGAATAAAAAAAGGCCATAGAAAGAATCAAGAAAGTGTCTTTACATATATAATACATGCATGCACACAAAGAATAACCAAGCAAGATAAATGGCATGCAGAGACTCACAACTTCCTATGACCTTATTTTTTATGTTTTTGATTTTTTACTTTTGTTCTTTTAATGGAAAGAAAACAATTTCACAAACTATCATCAAAATCTAACAAGTATATAGAGAATATACAATACATGAGTTGTCAAGTTCTTACCTTAAAAGAGATATCAAACGTGAACAATAATACTCACTGCTCATAGTACCTTGGCATGTCTCTTTCAATTCAAAGCCATCATGTGTCCAATGCACCTGCACCAAGAATTTGAAGTGGATTGTTTTGGTACCTAAATCGTTTTGGGTCCATTTGTGTTAGTTTGGGAAGGAAGTTGATCCATATCCAGACTAAATTCAGTTGTGGCAAGTTTCTCTTTAATAAATAAGTGGAATCACAAGACCAAGCCTACCACAGAAATAACATGTAACATTTGAAACATGGGTGTGGAATGTGGCAAGTAAATGACATTATGAAAACAATTTCTTTCTTTTTTCAATTGAGATGATTTCTTAGGTTGCACAATATTTTTAGGATGTGAGTGTGATGTGCTTAGGATATTAGAAGCATGAACAAAAGATGTCACTATTTTAGTCTCGAAAGATTTTTTCTTTTTATTTGTCAGGAGGGTAGCCTAAAACATGTCTATTACTGTTAACTTTAACTATAAGCACTTCATCAAGCTTTTGCTTCCCCTTCATGAGTCTAAAAATACTGGATTTTAGATCATTTATTATTTCATGCAACTTTTTAATAGAATTCTCGGAATTTTTAAAATTCTCTTATAGCACATGCACTTTCTTTTCCAATTCCTCTTTTTCATATTGCAAAGTATTCTTTTCCTTTTCAAGCATGCTCAAATTTTTAGCAAAACCACTATCATATGACATGCATTCCATTCTTCTTCATATAATACAATTTTCCTCTGCATGATATCATTAGAATGCTCAAGAACCTTGCATTGTATTTTAATTCATGACTAGGGGTGCAGGAAGATTCTTCATGCAAAATACTTTCAATTTTCATTTTCAGTCCCTTATTTTTATTTTTCTATATTTTTCATGTAAAGAAATATATATTATTTCCCCCTTCTCAAGTGTAAAGATTCTTGGTCAGAGTTTACCTTGGGAGTTTCATCCTCATTATCTATGAGACCACACTCGATGTCCTACTTTTTCTTGACATCATCCGCTATGGAGGATGACTCATCAGAGTTACTCCATGTGGCGACCATGGCTTTCGCTTGTTTGTCTTCCCTTTCTTCTACCCACTTAGAAATACTAGACACTCGGATCACATGTGTCCCTCTATCTTCTTGTTGGGTTTTACTTGCTTGGATTTACCCTTAAAATCTTTGGGGAACATGGGAGATTGAAGCATTTTTTTTCTCAAAATTTTTCTGAAGCTCTGGATTAACTTCTCCATTTCTACTTCTTCTCCACTTGATGAGCTTTCTTCTGAACTAAGTGCCATGTGTTTCTTAACTTTGAGAGCCACATCCTTTTTCTTATTGTTGGGTTGCTCGGCCTCCTCCATTTTTAGATTGATCACAAAGGTCATGAGACTCCCAATTAGTTCCTCCACAGTGAGACTTCATATGTTCTTGGAGTTCTCAATGAATATGGCTTTTGTGTGTCACACAGATGTGAGGGATCTCCAATTTTTTTGACCAATTCCAAGTTCGTGTACTTCTTATCAAATGTGTGATGGTCCTCATCATTCAAACCTGTTAACCTAATAATGAGCTTGATTTGACTCCGCCTCCCACTAACAGGCCACTACTTGGCAAGGGACATCAACACACATGTCAGTGAAAATCTAAAAGAACACATTAAACATATATAAAATTGCACATCTCACACATATTTACATGAGGATTACATATCCAGTTCTCAACAAAAGTCAAAGTACAAAGTACTATAGCCTGGGGCATACCTCGAGGTATAACAGAAAATAAATTACACTGTTGGAGGTGCAGACCCAACTCCGCTACGGTGCAGCTCCGAACTAGAAAAAGGACAGGAACCCTCCTTCTCTCCTACACCTGAAAGGAGTAGGGGTGAGCCTCACATGTCACTAGCTCAGTAGGGAAACTCTCTCAAAAGCCAAAACAACACTAAGCACACGAGAAGCAAGAGTAAAGCATCTATATAAACAATTAATAGAACTATCTAAGAATAGAGCTACAACTACCATTAAATAAACAATTCTATGCTAATAATATGGATTAAATTTCCATAAATAAATAGAAAACCACACTCAGGAGTATGATCTAAAGAAGAGTAATGTCACACACAAGTCAATAAAACTAGTTCGCGACTAGTACCTCTCAGTCTCGCAGCCACGGACAAAAGGCCCAACTGGCTCTCCACCTTAACAAAGCCATCATCTGTGGAGGCAATCTAACACCACACCTACAGACCACAGAGCTGTAGGCCCATGCCTAGCACCTTTAGGGACTCCGTCCTGAGCTCCCTAAAGTGAGACACTGGAAAACAAAACTAGCTGGCGACCAGTATGTCAACTAGTGTCTATTCCCAACCACAGCGTGCTACAAGTGACTAAACACTACCACAACATACGAGTCATTGTCCTACTGCCATCTTTCCCTCAGCCGAACATACAACTCAAATAAAGGAGTGAGGGTGTCCAAGAAGATGACACAGACCTCGACAGTACACACACCGTACCGAGACAAACCCCGAGCACAACGTGTCTGGCTCACAAAGAACCTGGGGTACCCGACTTAAGAGGTAACCACGGAAGGCATCGTACTACCCAACTTGTCACGTGCACACAACCATGCAAACTTGACATTCTTAATCACAACACCTGTCAATGCACCACTTTTATGCTTTAAATACAATGCTAAGTTTGCATGGCTGTCTGTACGTCACAAGTTGGGTAGTACGACGCCTTCCGTGGTTACCTCTCGAGTCGGGTACCCCAGGTTCTTTGTGAGCCAGCACATTGTGCTTAGGTTTGTCCCGATACGATGTGCATACCATTGAGGTCTATGTCATCTTCTTCGACACCCTCACTCATTTTTTTGAGTTGTACGTCCGACTGAGGGAAGATGGCAGTAGGACAGCGACTCGTGTGTTGCGGTTGTGTTCAGTCGCTTGTAGCGCGCTCTTGGTTGGGGGACGGACACCAGTAGACATACTGGTCCCCAGCTAATCATGTTTTCCAATGCCTCACTTTAGGGTGCTCAGGCCGGAGTCCCTAAAGGTGCCAGGCATGGGCCTGCAGCTGTGTGGTCTGTAGGTGTGGTGTTAGTTGGCCTCTATAGTTGTTGGCTTTGTTGAGGTGGAGCAGTAGCTGGACCTTTCGTCTGTGGTTGCGAGACTGGGAGGTAGTCCTGTATGGTTTGTCTGGGTCAGTAACTGGTGTCGCGAACTAGTTTCGTGACTCATGTGTGCGTTACCCTTCTTTAGCTCATACTCTTGAGCGTGGTTTGCCATTTATTTATGAAAGTTTAATCCATATTATAGCATAGAATTGTTTATTTAATGACAGTTGTAGTTCCATGCTTAGATAGATCTATTATTGTTTATATAGATGCTTTACTCCAGCTTCTCATGTGTTTAGTGTTGTTTTTGCTTTTGAGGGAGTTTTCTTACTCAGCTAGTGACTTGTGAGGCTTACCCCTACTCCTTTCAGGTGAAGGAGAGAAGGAGGGTTCTCGTCCTTCTTCTAGTTCGTAGCCGTTCCATAGTGGAGTTGGGTCTACACCTTCAGAAGTGTAATTTATTTTCTGTTGTACCTCGGGGCATGCGCTTGCTGTAGTACTTTGTACTTTAACTTTTGTTAAGAAATGGCTATGTAATCCTCATGTAAATATGTGTGAGATATGTAATCTTATATATGTTTAATGTGTTCTTTTACATTTCCATGGACATGTGTGTTGATATCCCTTGTCAGGTAGTGGCTTGTTCGCGGGAGGTGGAGTCGGATCAAGCTCGTTATTAGGTTAATGGGTTAGAACGACGAAGACTGTCACAGTTGGTATCAGAGCAAGATTCATGTGAATATAAAGGAATATGGAGATTTGCGTAGCTCGATCTTTACTTTAGTCCACTGCTGGTAGTTGACTCTGGCTTTGTATTGAGCTGTTAGTATGTTATGTGGTTTTCTTTTTTTTTTAATAAAAGGTCATCAGGAATGATACTAGGAGAGCGCACCCTCCCTCAGAGAGGGAGAATGTTCTCGCTCCACCAGATCAGTCATGGGCCAAAATCATATATAAATAAGTGAAATAAAGGTACAAGGGGCAGCCCGGTCAAGCTAATCTAACATGATAGAGACCGGTCTTATCTAAAACTACTGGACCTTTACAGACACGGGGAATATTAGAACCCCAGAACACTTTACGTTCCTTAGACCAGCAACCAAAATTTGCCAAGGTGTCCACCACTTGTTAGTTTCGCGATAACAATGTTGCACAGTTAACTCTCTAGACTTCATCCTTTCGTCAACTTCCCTCCACCACCTGAGAGCATGCCACGAAGGGCAGTTGCTAGACTTGAAAGATTTAACCAATACATCTGAATCCGAATAAACAACAGACAGCGGATGCCAAGAAAGTCAGCCACCCGAAGGCCATCACATATAGATCAAGTTTCAGGGATCATGCTGTTCCCATGGCCATAAAAGTGAGCAAATGCCACCAACACAGAACCACTTCTATCTCTGATACACCCCCCTCCCCCACAATCTCCAGGATTTCCCTTGCAAGCTCCATCCACATTCAAGCAAAAATAATGTAACGGAGGAATCCACCGGATCAGCTTCATTTGCTTTCTAGAAAACTTAGGGAAGAAACCAAAGCTATGCAAAGTCAACAGATCATTGGCTGAAGGTTCTACTTTGAACTGGATATCAGCAAGGGAGTGAGCGACCATGAATTTAATGCTGTGTATGACAGACCGAACTGATACCCTTTTTCCTTCAAACCTGGATTTGCAGCGCCATTTCCAGATTTCCCACAGAATAAGGAGAAGACATTGTGTAGTAACAAAACCAACAGGAGAGGAGATCTGAACCGATGAAAGGAAGCTCCAAACTCTTAACGTTATATGACTGTGCAGATAATCATTTGGACTGATAAGCGGCGAAAAACCATTGCCACAGAGAAACTGCCAGATCACTAGAAATAAAAGGTGGTTTGCATCCTCCGACAAAGGAGAAGCACAACAAGAGCAGCATGATACCATAGGGATGCCCACTTCCGCAATTCTTTGATCAATAGGAACCGCCCGATGAAGAAGCTTCCAGCAGAAAAGGGATGCTCTTCTGTGGAAATGACTATGCCAAATTTTGTTCAAAGCATTCCTTTCACCCCCACAGAACGAATTAAGCTATAGGCAGACTTGACCGAGAATTTCCCATTATTGGAAGGCCCCCAAACTCTTTTATCATCAGTTTCATGCAGGTCAACCCCCGTCAAAACGCTAGAGGGCAAAAACTGATGGATCAAATGCTCAGGGTTAGTAATTGCATCTCTAAGCGTATTCCTTTCTCCCTCATAAGGCATACTCAATAGCTCAGCAAGGGGTCGGTCCCCCCTCCAAACGTCAACTAACACATCAATATTATTCCCATTCCCATGGATCCACTTCATATGCTTTTGAATGATCTCCTGAGCAGCAGCCCAAACTCTATAAGAGAACCCCAAGTCTCTCGAAAAAACACCGAATTTATAGAGACTCCTAGCATAGGTAGCCCAGCAGGAAACACCCTATTGCATATTCCACAAAGACTTAACTGCAAGAGCAATTTGAACATGTTTAATATTACGAACCCCCAACCCTCCTTCCAATATAGGGTGTTGGATGGCACTCCATGCCACCCAATGCTGTTTCCTCATACCATCAGAGCTATTCCAAAAGAAACCAGCACAAAGTTTATCAAAATACCTCAAAATGCTAGCAGGTAGAGCAGTGGAAGCAGCCATGTAAACCGGTAAAGAAGCCATAACCGAGTTGATGAGGGTTACCCTACCAGCTTGTTATGTGGTTTGGAATGATGTATGTGTAGGATTTGAAATGGCTGACAGAAGAAACTAGGGAGGTGGTGGAGATGAGCCAGAAGAGTCAACGCACCAATTGATTGAAAGGCTCTGGGAGAGTATTACAGAAATTTGGATGAGGTTGGATCAGTAGGGTCCAGTCCAGCCAGTAGCAGTAGCACCTCAGGTTGTTGAGGAGGTAGTACCAGTACCAGTAGCACCACCCCCACCACCACCAGGAGTCGAGGTACCACCCATTGTGCTAATACCGCCAGTAGTACTAGTACGTCCAGCCAGTACAGAGGAGCCTACAACGTTAGTAGAGAGGTTCTTGAGGTTGCAGCCACCCACATGTACAATAGGTACAAATATAGATACAAGGGAGCATTGGGTCCACGAGATAGAACGTGTCTTTGTTACTATGAGGTGTCCACAAGTGAACATGGTGATTCTGGCTACATACTAGTTGCGTGGCTTTGCACAAGAATGGTGGAGGTTGAAGATGCAGACAATGTTTGCAGCAAAACTGAAGATTCTATCACTTAGCCAGAGTTCTTAGGAATATTCAATGATACATTCTTTTTGGTCTAGATTCAGCAGGCAAAGAGGGAGCAGTTCAAGACATTGCAGCAAGGAAATTCATCAGTTTTGGAGTACCAGATGAGGTTAATGGCGTTGAGTAGATATGCACCATATGTGGTTACAAATAATGTGATGATGGTGGAGTATTTCGTTCGAGGATTGCAACCAGAATTGCAGAATGTAGTGATTCCTCTTATGTGCAGAATAGTGGAGGCTGCGACACAACAAGCAGCCATATTGGAGAGGACTGTATAGACTCGTCAGTCGGGAGAGTCAGGTAGCTTTCGACTTCCACAGCAATCCCCAGGAGTTAGCAAGAGCAAGGCACCAGAAGGTCCATCTTCTTTAGGGTTCAGTAAGTGGGGTTCAAAGTTGAAGAGAATATTTAGAGGTTGAGAAGGTGGTAGACAACAGGCTTTTCCGCAGGGTTGAGGCTTTAGGCTAGAGGCAGAGGAGTCTCAGCAGAGCATAGTGAGGCAGCGCGTGGTTCCTTCAGGCTTTAGGCATTATAATTGTGACCAGTCAGGGAAATTGATCAAGAACTGCCCTTATCCTAGGGAATAGGACTATGGTAGAGCAGTGCAGCAACCCCAACAGCCACCGACAGATCGAGGCAGAGGTCCACCTTCCCAGCAAGGTTGAGGATGGTTCATGGCCACCACCTGAGCACAGGCAGAAGCATCTAATCTGATTGAAGGTATAATACATGTTTTTGAATTTTCCACAAGAGTTTTGATAACTCCAAGATCATCACACTCTTTTATTCCGAAGATTTTATGGATATCATGGTTCACCCTTTGGAGGAAAAGTAGTGTGAGTTGGTTGTAGAAGTTCCCTCAGTGGTTATATGCTTACTTCCAGTTATTTAGATGAGGTCCCGATAGCGATACAGGGAAACCAGTTGCCAGTTAGATTGTATGCATTATAGTTGAAAGAATGATATGATTTTGGGTATGGACTGGTTAGAAGCCTATGGGGCAATGGTAGACTGTAGAAAGAAAAGAGTCAGATTTTATCATCCCAGTAGAGCTGTGTTTGAATTTCAAGGTATGCCATTTTATACTCCAAAGTTTATTATTTCTGCACTTAGGGCTAGGAGGTTAATAAATGCAAGTTGTGTGGCATATTTAGTTTCAGTAAGTTTAGTTGGGTTCGATAAGTCTGTGGAGATGGTTCCAGTGGTTAGAGAATTTGTAGATGTGTTTCCAAATGATTTGTCAGGATTAGCTCCACACAAAGAGGTGGATTTTAGAGTGGAATTGCAGCCAGGTTGTATGCCGATCTCAAAAGCACCATACAGAATGGCAACAATTGAATTAAAAGAGTTGAAGAAACAGTTGCAGGAATTGTTGGAGAAAGGTTTTATCAGGCCCAGTCATTCACCATGGGGTGCTCTAGTATTATTTGTAAGGAAGAAGGGTGGTAGTTTTAGAATGTGTATAGATTACCACCAGTTGAATAAGGTCACCATCAAGAATAGATGATTTATTTGATCAGTTGCAATCAGAAAATGTGTTTTCCAACATTAATTTGAGGTCAGGATGCCATCAGTTGAGGATCAGAGAAGAAGATATTGATAAGACAGCTTTCAAGACAAGGTATGGTCACTATGAGTTCGTGGTTATACCATTCGGGTTGACTAATGCACTAGTAGCCTTTGTGAATTTGATGAATAGAATATTTCATCCATATTTAGACAAGTTTATTGTGGTCTTCATAGATGATATATTGGTGTATTTAGCATCATAAGAAGAACATGCAACACATTTGAGGACTACTTTGCAGACTTTGAGAGAGCATTAGTTGTATGCTATGTTTAGCAAGTATGAGTTTTGGTTACGGGAGATTCAATTTCTTAGTCATGTGATTTCTAGGGAAGGAGTAGATGTAGATCCAGCTAAAGTTGAAGCAGTTATGAAGTGCGAAGAGCCGAAGACAATAGCAAAAATCAAAAGTTTTCTAGACTTGGCAGGATATTATAGACATTTCATTCAAGATTTCTCCAAGATTGCAGCCCCTATGACAGTGTTAACTAGAAAAGGAGTATCATTTGTGTGGTCAACAGATTGTCGTCGGAGCTTTATGGAATTAAAGAAGAGACTCACTATAGCACCCATATTTGTATTACCATCAAGCAGTGGAGGATTTGTATTGTATACAGATGTTTCTAGGAGAGGACTTGAAGCAATATTGATGGAGCATGGAAAGGTTATGGCATATGCATCCGGGCAGTTTAAGCGACATGAAGAGAATTACCCAACTCATGATTTGGAATTAGCAGTAGTGGTTTTTGCTCTAAAGTTGTGAAGGCACTATTTATATGGAGAAATGTTTGAAATATTCACAAATCACAAGAGTTTAAAGTACGTTTTCTCTTAGAAAGATTTGAATCTCAAGCAGCGCAGATGGATGGAGTACTTAAGGGATTATGATTTCAGCTTGGCATATCACCTGGGTAAAGTCAATGTAGTTATAGATACACTGAGTAGGAAAGCAGTTTTGAGCCAGATGATGATAAAAGAATGGAAATTATATGAAGACATAGTAGAGAATTCCCTATTCATTCCAAATAATCAGTAGCGAGTAGTTGTGAATGCGCTTAAAATGCCACAAAAAATAATTTAAAAAAGAAAATTTATAAAATATAAAATGGAGGGATAATATGAGAAAAAGGAGGGGAAATAATAGGTGTGCATGTGTGCACTAAAGATAGAGGTGTGATCGCCAAGTACACATGGGTACCTAAGGAGAGAGCAAAGGAGAGGGTTACTTACCTTCACTCAAAGATCACAGGAGTTAAAGGGGTGGGTTGACTCTTACTTCTTCAACCAGCCGATTGGCAAAGAAGACTTTAAGCGCCTCTTTGGTAATGGGTTGGAGTTAAGATAACTCCAACCCATGTACAAAGTTACACATGTGTAATTCATTATTTGCTTTGGTAATAATAGAGTTAACTTCGATCATATGGTGAGTTAACCTACTTTTGTAAAACACACTTTGGTAAGAACAAGTGAGTTAACCTACCTTGGGAATGGGAAAAGGTGCATTTAATGTGCATTTAATGCTTGTGATGTGAGAGGAAAAAGTGGTTAACTCACTTGAGTTAACTTTGTCCCCCCTCTAGAGGTGGGTTACAAAAAGGTGTGTTAACTCACTTTTAACACACTTTTACCCCAACCCACAAAAGTTAACTCTAACCCACTACCAAAACACTTTTTGAGTTAACTCTAGTTAACTCTGAGTTAACTCAGAGTTAACTCACATTTAACTCTATCCAAAGAGGCGCTAATTGTTTGGTTACCTTGCAAGAAAGACAAATAAACAAAAAAGTGAAAGAGATGATTAGACCAAGTTTTGTAACATCAATTCAAAAGAAGTGAGAAAACGAACTTGCATGGGCTTGAACACACCTTGTGGAGGTGGTGTAAAACCCCTAAGAGTGTAGGTATGAAGTAAATGATGTGTATGTGATGAAGAAAACTATAGTGACTGTATGAGATTGAGATGTAGGCACTAGATAGATGAATTAAAAGAAACAAAGGAAGAGAAAGAAGGAAGAATCTGAGGTAGCCCAGGCATAGCAGTGAAGGTTGAGGATGAGGAAGAAGACTCCTCGCTCCACGTTCCAATGCACTTGAGAAGCCGATAACACCAACCTGATAATTACAAAATTGTTATAAATAATTTTGTAATTTTATTGACAAATAATTGATAATTTCATAAGTTTCTATTATCATTTGATTACAAGTGCGATAATTGATTAAACCTCTTTTATGTTGTGTTTGCAGGACTAATGGGCCAATGAATCTAATTGGATCAAGAGAATGAGAAGAGATTCTTTTCCCTATCTATCTTTTCAATTTTCAAAATTCACTCTCATTTTTAAAATCTCCCCTCTATTTTCCAAAAAATCTCTCTTCTTTAATCTATCCTCTTTCCTCTCTTCTCTCTATCTATTTTTTATAAACTCTCTCTTTCCTCCCATCTTATCATCATTACCTCCTCTCACTCTCATCCCCCTCGGATCCGATCCCTTCTTTCCCCCTTCTCTTCTCTTTTTCTCTTCTTCCTCTTTTTCCTCTTCTTCTTTCTCTATCTCTTTCTCTATGGCTCGGTCTCTCTCTCTCTCTCTCAGGTCTGTGTGCACAGACGCCTGTGCACGCTCGTGCCCACGTAGGGACCCACGTAGGCGCCCACGCATGCACTAGCACCCATCGCGCAGCCCGCCTGCGCCCACCGCGCAGCCCACCCGCACCTGCCTGAGTCAGGGCACCCCCGCGTCCGTCACGTTCGCCTGCTCGTGTCCACAGCCACCCGCCTGCGCGCTCCTCCTGCCACGTCCACGCCTGCACCTGCTTGCGTCCGCAGCCGCCCGTGCGCGCGCCTTGCTTGCCGCGTGCCCCGCCTGCACACCCTGTTGCCCAGCTAGCAAGCCCAGAGGGGGGTGAATGGGATTTAAAATTCTTTTAGATTTCACACCTGTCAACAAAAATGCTTTAATAGAAAAACACTAAGTTCAATTGTTAGTGTTAGTGATAAGGAAGACAATAAACAAATAAGCACACAATCATACAACACAGGAAATTTTATCCTGGTTCGGACCTCCTATCCCAAGGAGTCCTACGTCCAGTCCCCAAGCAACAACTTGGGATTTCACTATCGAAGGGTACTGTCCCCCTTAAGAACCCTTACACATCCAGGCGCAACTGGCCTTCTCTTCTAACCCCGAAGAGGTACAAACCACCCTAATACACAGGTCTTCCTTCCTTAACAAAGGGAATACAAACTACCTATTTCCAACATGTCTTCTCTTCACAACTCGAAAGAGGAACTTCACAACAGATGTGAAAGAAAGCGACAGGCCCCTAGACCAAGCTTACAACAAAATGCTTGATCTGAGGCGAAGTTTGAGAGAGAATGATTAACAATGAAAAAGTCTCTCAGAACTACAAGCTCTCGAAAAAGTCTAGACAATGAAAGGTTGTGAGCTATGAGCTAAGGAATGAATGAAGTGAAGCAAGAAGCTCTTCTTTGTTGTTGAAGGCTTTTCCTGAAGGCTCTATCACACAAAGATTCAAATTGTCAAACTGTCAAAAACTCTCTTTCATCGAGTCTTCTATATATCTTCTCTTGAAATTATAGCCGTTGAAATGGTCGTTGTCTCTAAGCTTAAAGCACGTTAGACAGCATGGTCCATCATGCGCGACAGGTAAGCTTGCAGCCATTTAATGCTCTGGAGCCATGCACGCAAAGAGAAGATTCATCCAGATATCCTTCAGCTTCTGGTTGTCCAACGTTGTAAGATATGACACTGGCAAATACCTGCACACAATAAATGTCGAAGCACAGACAACTAGACTGTCTCTATGCTTGTCAGTCAACATTAGAAACCATGCAGTAAGAACGTACACCAAAATAGTAATGCCATTCTGCTATCCTGAAAAGTGTTTACTATAGAAACATAGGAATAGAAAGCACCCAGATATGCAATGTGCAGAGACGTGTACAATCTCATTAAATGCAAGGATATTAGTGATGCACGCGGGAAGACTTTGACTTTCGTAATATTTGAAAATATATTTGAATATCAAGTATGAAATCGATGTAATCCATGAAGTCGTTATGACAATGAACTAAATGTTTAACTTATGAAATCGTTATGTGAACTAGTCATTGTTTAAGTATAAGCAAATCGCTGTTTATGCAAATCGTTGAACAGATATGAGTAAATCGATGTGCAGGTAAATCGTTGTTTAAATAAATCGTTGTTCAAACATAAACAAATTGTTGTTTGAGAAAATCGTTGTTCAAACATAAATGAATTGATGTACAAGCAAATCATTGTATAGATATAAGCAAATCATTGTACAAACATAAACAAATCGTTGTTTAAGCAAATCGTTCTATACGTAAAGGCAAATCGTTCTAGCTATTAAATCGTTGTTTTCACTTATCAAATCATTACAACAATCAAATCGTTGTTTTCACTTATCGAATCGTTACAACAATCAAATCATTGTTTTAAATCGTTGGTTTCACTTATGAAAACGATATGAGACCAAAATCGTTGTTACACTTACGAAATCGTTGTGAGACCAAAATCGATGTGAAACTGAAATCCTTGTTTCAATTATGAAATCATTGTGAGACCGAAATCGTTATTTCACTTAACAAATCGTTGTGAAAATGAAATCCTTGTTTCACTTACGAAATCGTTGTGAGACCGAAATTGTTGTTTCACTTAACAAATCGTTGTGAAACCAAAATCGTTGTTTCACTTAACAAATCGTTGTTAAACTAAAATCATTGTTTCGCTTATCAAATCGTTATAAGATAAAATCATTGTAGCGATAGAATCATTCATGCTTATAAAGAAACCGATACTTATGAAATCGTTATGCTTATAAGGGAAATCGTTATGCGATACTTATGAAATCGTTATGCTTATAAGGGAAATCGTTATGCGATACTTATGAAATCATTATGCTTATAAGGGAAATTGTTATGCAATACTTATGAAATTGTTATGCTATAAAGGAAATCGTTATGCGATACTTATGAAATCGTTATGCTATAAAGGAAATCGATGTGGACTTAGAGAAAATGTATGCTCTGAACTTTAAATAACAATGTGTCAGAATTACTTAGAGATTTTGCTTGAATTATTTCATGTGGATGAACTTCATTACAACTTGTTAGAAAATAGTTGTTAGAGTTTTGTTAATCACCAAAATTGTATATAATTAAATAAAAATTATATGGGGATGGACTGATCATCAATCTCCCCCTTTTTGGTGATTACAAAACATAACAAGAAAATATAAGGCTTCTGAAATGAATCTAAGTAAATTTGCTAGAAAAATTTAAAGAGTGTATTTCAGAACATTTTACTTTCTCCCCTCTTTTTGTCATTAAGCAAAAAGAATCAAAATCCACAAGAAAGAGGAGAGGAAAGATAAATGGGAGCCAGAAGAAACATTGTATTATATCACTGAGGAGGTACAAAGATGTAAAAAGCAGAAGACAGGAGGGAGGCATAGAGAGTAATGATCGGCCATGCCTTGTGTTCCTGCTCTTCAAAATAATTTTGGAAGGCTAAAAAAACCATAGAGTAGGAAGGTCCCATAACAGGACCCATCCTCTAGATGTGCAGTTACCTCTGAGCTTCCACGAAATTTCCATACTCATCCTTGCCAGGAGACATTTTGTAGGTGCTGGAAGTACCAAAGCTAGCATGTTGGAGGAACTGATAAATGGAAATGGGGTAGAAGATCTGCTGGTGCTTCAATTCCTTTTTCAACTGAAGATAAACCTTATAGTGTTCTACCCACTGAACAAAAGGCTCTTGAACAAGATTAAGGGAATTTAGATTCAAAAAGGCTTCCGCAGACAAAGGAAGCTTTCCAGATCTGAACAAGGAGCTGTTTAGACTTTCTAGCTGAAGAGCAGATTGATTGTAGTGCTTCTCCCAATCAGTTGGAGAAAGCCTTTCACATTTAGACAACAGAGGGGCAAGGACATCAGACTTTATATAGCCCCGGTGGTATTCCCGGAAAAGAAATCTTGGGAAGGAAAGAAGATGACCTTTTAGAGCTGAAATTCGACCCATTACTCTAGCAAACCTTTCAAAGATGATAGGACCCACTGATGAGTCCATGACCAAGGAGTGTAATTTGGGAAGGAACACAACATATGGGATCTGCAGGGTGGCAAAATTTACTTGAAGTGAGGTGTTTAATGGATTTTTAGTCTTGAAGTCAGCAATAGCACCCGGAATTGCCCATGATGAACTTCTGGGAGATTATTGATATACTGATAGTCATTGAATATCTGGAAATAGCAGATTAACTTGATCTCCTTCTGAATAAAGGGACCCCAAGAGTCTTTGTGGTGAATGAAAAACCACTTTGATAAAGTTAAGGGGTGATCCCTAGGTGGAAATCTGGCAATTTTGGCAAGCACGAACTTTTTGCAGAGAGACTTGTGACCCTTAGTCCACTGATCTTCATTCTTGGACTCAGCCATTGAGAAGATTTTGGACTGATCAGCTTTAGAGAAGTGGCAATAAGGAAGTACAATTTAGAGGTGGTCGGTTAGATTGAGATGTGGAAGACCAAAAACGGTAGCAAGTGCACATTTTTGAAGAAATTCACAATAGATGGATCTCCTTCGATTTTCAACAGTGAGGGAGAACCATAGAGGAGGGAATTTGGGTTCAGAGGATAAAGCAACGTCCTTAGAGACTTTTCTTTTCTTAGGAGTAGGACTAGAGGAGCCTTTCCTGTGAACATGGGTACCAACTGCCTAGACTGAGTGAAGAATTGCTTCTTCAAACTCATTTTTAATGGCCTAGAGAAAGGGACCTTCAAGTTGGGCACCCTCTGGAATAATGGTAACAAAAGAGGGAGGGGTAGGAGGATGAAGGAAAGAATAAGAGGTAGAGGGAGGTGGTACATATGGTCCAGCTAATGAAGGATCAGAAGATGAGGCTCCAGTTGAGGAGGATGCTGGAGGTGCCTCAGAAGGAGGAGGAGGAATGAATGTGGAGGTGGCAAGAGAGGAGGAGGTTGTGGTAGGAAATGGTGTAGGAGAGGAAATGTTTTTGGGAAGAGGTTGTTTAAAGGTGACAGGAGCTGGAGGAGCAGTGGTAGATGAAGGTGGAGAAGGAGGGGCTGGAGTTTGAAGAGGAGAAGTAGGGGGCTCTGTGGGCACAACCTCTTCTACAGGTGCTTCAACACTTCCATGCTCATCCTGAGATTCCACTGGCCTGGATGGCCCTACCTGCTCAACCGATGGCCCTGGTGGCCCAGATACATCCTATGCTAGCTGATCCTGACTGGATTCCTCAACAATCTTTGGCCTGATGGCCCTGAATCCTCAACACCAACTGGCCCTGATGGCCGGACTTCTTCAATAGATGGCCCTGCTGGCCGGACTGCTGCATCCTCATTCCTTGGCCCTAATGGCCCTGAGCTGCTTTCGGGTACTGCAAGAGTGGGAGCAGGAGGGGCAGGAGTAGATATTTGCGCCCTCACTAAGTCTGAAAGAGTTGAAATCATTTGCTTCAATGTCACCAACTCATCCTTCATTACTTTCAGTACAGCCTTCACCATTCCCATTTCTTTCACACCAGTGCTCTTGCTAATGAAAATTGATGAAATATCAGATTGAACAGAGCACCGAATTTGTCCTTGTGCATCTAACCTCTGAATTACTAGCTCCAATTGCACATGGACCTTCTTCTTCCTTGACCTTCAGTGTGCCTTCCTTGTAAGGAGAGGAATTTTAGTGGCCACACCCTTGCCTTTGACACTAGTGCCAACAACTGACTCCACATGATCAACATCTCCATCTGAGGGGCTCTCCACAACCCCTTCTTGAAACATATCAGTAGGGGCACTAGTTGTGTGCTCCCCCCAAATCTCTACTGCCTTTCAACTTCAGACTCCCCCTGAGCAGGAGCATCCACCATAGGAACATCTTCACTATGACCTGGTGCCATAGACCCTGGAATTACTTCTGCTTGATGAACATCCCCACTAACTTTTGCAGGCAAATTTGGAGGGATTTCTTCATGAATTTCTTCCTGCTCCCCCTGAATACTGGTGACAGTTTTCAATACATCTTCAATTATTGGTGCAATAACTGTCATGGGGGTTTCAACCTCTGATGATTGCCCAACAGGCTCAATGAGCTCAGAAGGTATTTCTTCAATTCTACTTGAACTAGCCACTGGTACTTCAATTCTGATTTCCGCTGGCATTTCCTCTTGGACCACTGGGAATTCTGTTGGACTGCTGGAATTGCTGGATCTTCAACTGCTTGGGCTTCAACTCTTAACTGTACCTCTGCTTCTGCCTCTGCTGCTTGAACAGGAGGAACTTCTGGACCCTCTCCAATGATAGCCTCACCTTCAGCGACTGAGGTCTTGATCCAAACACCAGCTACTAAAGAGAAGCCACTTTTCTTCTGATTTCTGCTGCTGATGGCTTGGCCCATCTTCTCGGACACCTCACCTTTCAAAGCTATACTGTAGTGCTGGAAAATTTTTGTCAGCAGGTAAGCATAAGGAAGAGAAACATTGAGCTTGTTCATCGTGTCCCAAATGATTGCAGATGCATACTTCATCCTCTCAATGATCACCTCTGCCATATTGATATCTTGGTTCTGAATCACCCAGAACATCATATCGGAGTCTGCCTTAGTGCATGTTGAGAAAGTAGCACTCTTGAGTACTAGAATTTGGCAAACAATGAAGTGCAGAATCCGGTTAAAGGCATTCAACTGATTAATGACAATCTTTCCATCCATCAACTTGTATTCAGTACCAGTAATTCCTAAACCCTTGATAGTGATATCGACACTGTCTACCCTACTGCGACCACTGGTAGACACTCCAAACAGACTCTCCAACAAATCATATGTAATGTGGATAGGAATACCTTTGACTGTGGAGGTCAGGGACCCGTCCGCTTCGGATTTCAAAAAGGTATAGAAAGCCTTCACCAAATCTGGATAGCTTGCCTTCGAAATAGTCACCATCTTAGTCCACTTCATCCTCCGCATTGCTGCTACCACACTGTGCATCCTGTTCTTCTCCAAATCAGCCACATCCACTACATTGTTGCCACAGAGCTTCGTCTTCACCGCTGCAAACCGTTCCTGTTGCTCTGCTGTGAGGAACGCAACGCCGTAGCCACCAATAGTGCCGGAAACCCCAGAAGCTGTCATAGATTTGAACGAGGAAGGGTTCTGGAGGATCGTGGGAAGGAGTTGAACAAAAGCCCTCAAGAGATTTTGGCGCGAATAGAGGGATTCTTTCGAAATCACATAGAGAAGATGCCATAATCGATAGGGTTTATCGTTCCAAGCGAGTCGAAAGAGATGAAAGAGAAAGGTGGAATCGGTATGGCATAGATTACGGGATTAAAAGCAGGACTTAAAGTTGCTTTGAAAAGACATATCAATAAATGCGAAAAATGACAAAAGGAGACGATTTCGCAAGAGATAAAGCCATTTGAAATAACGAATTGTCAAAGCAATTTATGACGCAAGCAATAAAGGGATTTTCTTAATTCTAGGGGAGAGAATAAGCATTATTCTGAAAGATTTATTATTTCAATCACACGCAGAAAAATCTATTACAAATTACACATGCCTAATTTCCTTCTAAAAGATGTAAATCTCACTTCAGGTTTTTGCTTTTGTAAAGATGTCTGCCAACTGATTTAAAGTATCTATAAAAGAAATTATTATATTTCCATTAGCTACATGATCTCTAATAAAATGACGTCTAACCTCTATATGCTTTGTCCTAGAGTGCAGAACTGGATTTTTGGTGAGATTTATTGCACTGGTGTTGTCGCACAGTAATGGAATGGTCTTGATGTGCAGTCCATAATCCTCAAGTTGTTGTTTTATCCATAGTAGTTGAGTGCAACAGCTTCCAGCAGCTACGTACTCAGCTTCAGCTATTGATAGTGCTACTGAATTTTGTTTCTTTGAGGACCATGAAATCAAGCATCCTGCAAGAAATTGACAACTTCCACTGGTGCTTTTTCTATCTACCTTGCATCCAACATAGTCAGCATCAGAATATCCTACTAAACTAACTTCGCATGATTTTGGATACCATAAACCTAGATTATGAGTTCTAGCTAGATATCTGAAAATCCTTTTAACAGAAATTAAATGAGATTCTTTAGGAGCAGCCTGATATCTTGCACACATGCATACACTAAATAGAATATTAGGTCGACTAGCAGTTAAGTAAAGTAATGATCCTATCATACCTCTGTAAAGTTTTTTATCTACTTTCTTACCATCTTTGTCCCTGTCTAACCTTGTAGATGTGCTCATTGGTGTGGACAGTGGCTTTGCATTGTCGAATCCAAATTTCTTTAATAATTACTTCGTGTATTTCGCTTGACAGATGTGTGTGCCTTCTTTGCGTTGCTTGATTTGAAGTCCAAGGAAATAATTGAGTTCCCCCATCATGCTCATTTCGAATTCTCCCTGCATAAGCTTTTCAAAGTACTTGCACAGAGATTCATCAGTAGATCCGAATATTATATCATCCACATAGATTTGTACAAGCAATATATTTTTGACTTTTGACTTAATAAATAAAGTACTATCTACCTGTCCTCTGATAAAACCATGGTTTAATAGAAATGCACTAAGCCTTTCATACCATTCTCTAGGTGCTTGCTTTAAACCATATAGTGCTTTATGTAATTTAAAAACATGATTTGAAAATTCTACATCATGAAAACCAGGAGGTTGTTCTACATAAACTTCCTCCTTTATATACCCATTTAAAAATGCAATTTTACATCCATTTGAAAAAGTTTTAAATCTAATGCAGATGCATAAGCAAGTAAAATTCGAATTGCCTCTAGTCTAGCCACTGGTGCATAGATTTCATCGAAATCTATGCCTTCCTCTTGGGAATAGCCTTAAGCAACTAGTCTAGCCTTATTTCTTATGATAACACCAGCTTCATCCATTTTGTTTCTGAACACCTATTTGGTGCCAATCACTGGATGATATGATGATCTCGGAACAAGGGACCAAACTTGATTTCTCTTGAACTGATTAAGTTCATCTTGCATGGCTATAATCCAAGATTCATCAGACAGTGCTTCATTGACTGTCTTAGGTTCGATTTGAGATACAAAAGCTAAATAATCACAGGGAATAACATTACCTCTTGTTCTTACCCCAACAGATGGATCTCCAATGATGTTGTCTTTTGGATGATCCTTCTTGTATCTCCATTCCTTTGGAAGATCATCATGTATAATTTTCTTTTGTTGTAATTCTTCCAAGGGTGGATCTTCATTATCCTTGATAGATATATCCTTCAGTTTCTTGGATAATTTTTCTACATCATCATCATCACTATCTACTTCCTTTCTCAAGGAAGGGTTAGATTCATCAAAAATAACATGGACTGTTTGCTTAATTAATAAACTTTGTTTATTAAAGGCTCTATAACCTTTAGGTTTAGAAGCATACCCCATGAATATTCCTTCATCATATTTGGAATCTAACTTACCAATATCTCTCTTACCATTATTGTGGATGAAGCAAGGACATCTGAACGTCCTGAAGTGACTGATCTTGGGCTTCTTTTGCTTGTAAAGTTCATACGCTGTCTTCTTCAGGATTGGCCTGATTATCACTCTATTTATTATGTAACATGTTGTGTTGATTGCTTCAGCCCAGAAATATCTAGGAAGATTGTATTCTGACAACATTGTTCTGGCCATGTCTAGTAGTGTTCGATTTTTCCTCTCAGCTACTCCATTTTGCTGTGGTGTCCTTGGTGCTGAGAAATTATGCTCTATTCCTTGATCATCACAAAATTCTGCAAATTTTTCATTTTGAAAGTCTCCTCCATGATCTGATCAAATACTTATTATACAGAACTTCTTGTCCTTCTGAATTTTCTTACTGAACTTAACAAAACTATCAAAGGTGTCATCTTTATGTTCTAAGAAAGATACCCATGTGAATCTTGAATAGTCATCCACTATTATGAATCCAAAAATCTTTCCTCTAAGGCTGGTGGTTCTCATCGACCCAAATAAATCCATATGCAGTAGCTCTAATGGTTTGGAGGAGGTTACTACTGTCTTTGACTAGAAAGATGATTTTATGTGTTTCCCTTTTGCATAAGGTTCACACACACCTTCTATTTTTGAGCTTATTTTGGGCAAACCTTCCACTAGATTTTGCTTGATCAATTTTCTGATTCCATCCAAACTGCAGTGACCCAATCTTCTATGCCATAGTTCAGCTGATTGATCTTTATTTGCTGGAAGGCATACATCCTGATCTTTTAATTCTTCTAGGTGCAGTACGTATAGGTTCTTCTCTCTGCATGCTTCGAATACTGTTACACCATCTTTCATAATTACGCACTTTGACTATTGAAACCTGATTTGGTGACCCTTGTCACACAGCTGGCTGATACTGATTAAATTGTGCTTAAGACCTTTAACGCATAACACATCTTCTATAAGAATTCTGCCTTGAGTTTCTATTGAACCACAGCCGATCACTGTACCCTTTCCATTGTCACCATAAGTCACTATGCCTTCTTCATCTTTGATGTGCGAGAATAGCTTTCTATTGCCTGTCATGTGCCTTGAGCACCCGCTGTCCAGGTACCATTTTGATGCTCTAGGACATCCCTGTAATGAAAACACTAAGATTTAGGCACCCAAGTTCTTTTGGTCCTTGATGGTTAGTTTCTTCATTTTTCCTTTTAGGAATCTATTTTAGGTGTTTTGTCGTACAGGTTGTTCTGGTATGTCCTAATTTATTACAATGACTACAACAAGATATTCTACTTAATTCTTTTAGTTGGGATGTACTTAAGGTTGGATTTATATTCAATATTTTGTTCAGCTACAAATTTTGGTGTTGGATAGATTTTAGGATTAATTATTGTTTCTTCATTATCTGGTGGAGTATATCCTAAACCATGCTTCTTCTTTCCTGATCTTCTAGCTCCTTTTAATATTAAAGTTGATTTACCATTTGTAAACTTTTCTATTGTATTAGTTAAATATTCATTTTCCTTAGCCAGTGTAACAACTTCCTTTTTAAGTTTATTTAAAGTCTCCTGATTTTCCATATTTGTTATTTGTTCATTTTTCGCTTTTAGATCTTCATATAGCAATTCATTTCTCCTTTTTAGTTCGGAAATTTGTTTTTCTAACTGCTCATTTTTAGATTTTAAATCTAAGTTAGTAATTTCTAAACATGCATGACTTTTCTTGGTGACCTTTAATAATTTACATACATGTTTATATTTACTATATAATTCATTAAATGTGTCTTCTAAACTATCTAAATCAGAATCATTACAAGAAGTGAATGAAGAGTCAAAGGTTACCTTGTCATCACTATTTGCCATGAAGGCCAGGTTGGCCTTTTCTTCTTCTTCTTCACTGGAGCTAGACTCACTGTCTGAGTCGCTGTCGTTGCTCCAAGCGGCTGCCATGGCTTTCTTTTTGTACCTTTTGAATTTCTTGGAGCTGTCCTTCTTTTTGAACTCCGTCTTTTTCAGCTTTGGACACTCTGCCTTGATGTGTCCAGGCTTTTTGCATTCGTAGCAAATGGGTTCCGACTTCTTGGCATCCTTAATTTCAGGTTTCTTGAAGTCTTTACCCTTCTTGAAGTATCTTCTTCCAGACTGATACTTTTTCTTGGCAAGTATACGCTACAATCTTCTGGATAGGAAAGTTCTTCATCTTCACTGCTCCCAATGCTTTTATCACCATCTGATTCATCACCAGATGTGTCTTTAGTAGCTTTGAGAGCGTTGTTGTGCTTCTTTCTACTGGAAGACTCCCCAAGCCTTTCTATGTTTATCTCGTGGGCCATGAGTGACCCAATGAGTTTTTCAATAGACATCCTTTTCAGGTCATTGACTTCTTCTATGGCTGTAACTTTAGGAGTCCACGAGGCTGGTAGGAATCTCATTATTTTTCTTACCATATCTCCCATGTCATAGGTCTTTCCAAGACCAGCCAAACCTTTGGTGATATCCGTGAATCTGCTGTACATTTGTATGATGGTTTCTCCTAGTTGCATTTGAAATCTCTCATACTGAGCTACCAGGATATCTATCCTTGTTTCCTTGACTTTGTCTATTCCTTCATATGTTATTCTGAGTTTCTCCCACATTTCCATCGCTGATTTGCATGGTGAAATTCTATTGAACTCTTTCTTACTAAGAGCACAACATAATATACTCTTAGCTTTGCAGTTTAGAGAGATCTTCTTCTTATCATCATCTGTCCAATTTTCTCTGTTGTTTAGAACTACTAGATCTCTTTCTTCTATGATGGACCACAGTTGAAAATCGAGACCTTACAGGAAAAATTCCATTCTGGTCTTCCAATAGTTGTAATCTTCTCCATTGAATAGAGGAGGTATGTTGACGGATTGACCTTCTGCATACCCTTGAGCTGCCATTTATCTTTGCTCCTAAGATTGCGAGATCTTCTTTGAAGAAGAGACTTGGCTCTGATACCACTTGTTGCCTAGCTAGCAAGCCCAGAGGGGAGGTGAATGGGATTTAAAATTCTTTTATATTTCACACTTGTCAACAAAAATGCTTTAACAGAAAAACACTAAGTTCAATTGTTAGTGTTAGTGATAAGGAAGACAACAAACAAATAAGCACACAATCACACAACACAGAAAATTTTATCCTGGTTCGGACCTCCTATCCCAAGGAGTCCTACGTCCAGTCCTCAAGCAACAACTTGGGATTTCACTAACCAAGGACCCTTACACATCCAGGCGCAGCTGGCCTTCTCTTCTAACCCCGAAGAGGTACAAACCACCCTGATACACAGGTCTTCCTTCCTTAACAAAGGGAATACAAACCACATGTTTCCAACAGGTCTTCTCTTCACAACCCGAAGAAGAACTTCACAACATATGTGAAAGAAAGTGAAAGGCCCCTAGACCAAGCTTACAACGAAATGCTTAATCTAAGGCGAAGTTTGAGAGAGAAAAATTAACAATGAAAAAGTCTCTCAGAACTACAAGCTCTCGAAAAAGTCTAGACAATGAAAGGTTGAGAGCTACGAGCTAATGAATGAATGGAGTGAAGCAAGAAGCTCTTCTTTGTTGTTGAAGGCTTTTCCTGAAGGCTCTATCAAACATAGATTCAAATTGTCGAAATGTCAAAAACTCTCTTTCATCGAGTCTTCAGTATTCTATATATCTTCTCTTGAAATTATAGCCGTTGAAATGGTCGTTGTCTCTAAGCTTGAAGCACGTTAGACAGCATGGTCCATCGTGCGCGACAGGTAAGCTTGCAGCCATTTAATGCTCTAGAGCCATACACGCAAAGAGAAGATTCATCCAGATATCCTTCAGCTTTTGGTTGTCCAACGTTGTAAGATATGATACTAGAAAATACATGCATACAATAAATGTCGAAGCACAGGCAGCTAGACTGTCTCTATGCTTGTCAGTCAATGTTAGAAATCATGTAGTAAGAACATACACCAAAATAGTAGTGCCATTCTGCTATCCAGAAAAGTGTTTGCTATAGAAACATAGGAATAGAAGGCACCCAGATATGCAACGTGCAGAGACGTGTACAATCTCATTAAATGCAAGGATATTAGTGATGCACGTGGGAAGACTTTGACTTTCGCAATATTTGAAAAGATATTTGAATATCATGTATGAAATCGATGTAATCCATGAAGTCGTTATGACAATGAACTAAATGTTCAACTTATGAAATCGTTTTGTGAACTAGTCATTGTTTAAGTATAAGCAAATCGTTGTTTGTGCAAATCATTGAACATATATGAGCACATCGATGTGCAGGCAAATCATTGTTTAAGTAAATCGTTGTTCAAATATAAAAAAATTGTTGTTTGAGAAAATCGTTGTTCAAACATAAACGAATCGATGTACAAGCAAATCGTTGTACAGATATAAAAAAATCGTTGTACAAACATAAACAAATCATTGTTTAAGCAAATTGTTCTATACGTAAAAGCAAATCATTCTAGCTATCAAATCGTTGTTTTCACTTATCGAATCATTACAACAATCAAATCGTTATTTTCACTTATCGAATCGTTACAACAATCAAATCGTTGTTTTCACTTACGAAATCGTTATAGGAGTCAAATCATTGTTTACACTTATGAAATCGATATGAAACCGAAATCGTTGTTACGCTTACGAAATCATTGTGAGACCGAAATCGATGTGAAACCGAAATCGTTGTTTCACTTACGAAATCATTGTGAAACCGAAATCGTTGTTTCACTTAACAAATCGTTGTTTCACTTACGAAATATTTGTGAGACCAAAATCGTTGTTTCACTTAACAAATCGTTGTTAAACAAAAATCATTGTTTCACTTAACAAATCATTGTGAAATTGAAATCATTGTTTCACTTATCAAATTGTTATAAGATAAAATCGTTGTAGCGGTAGAATCGTTCATGCTTATAAAGAAATCGATACTTATGAAATTGTTATGCTTATAAGGGAAATCATTATGCGATACTTATGAAATCGTTATGCTTATAAGGGAAATCGTTATGCGATACTTATGAAATCGTTATACTTATAAGGGAAATCGTTATGCGATACTTATGAAATCGTTATGTTATAAAGGAAATCGTTATGCGATACTTATGAAATCATTATGCTATAAAGGAAATCGATGTGGACTTAGAGAAAATGTATGCTCTAAACTATAAATAACAATGTGTAAGAATTACTTACAGATTTTGCTTGAATTATTTCCTGTGGATGAACTTCATAACAACTTATTAGAAAATAGTTGTTAGAGTTTTGTTAATCACCAAAATTGTATATAATTAAATAAAAGTTATATGGGGATGGACTGATCATCACGCCCCGCCTACCTCAGCCGCCTGCCATGCTGCCCCCCTCTCTCCTCTCTACATGCATGCATGCACGTTGAGGAGCCGCGCGCCCCCTCTCTCTCTCTCGCTTTCTCTCCCTCTCTCCCTCTCTCTCTCTCTTCTTGTAACAACCCTACTTATACCGGTACGATTATACCAATCCATGTCAGTATAAAGAACGCCGTCACAATGGGACATTTATCCAACATTACCACTAGATTGAGATGTACACGAATAATAGGAAATTTCAGCGGAAATAAAAGAAATTAATCTTATTCCATCATCCACATCATATCCACAGTCTAAATAGTAATGAAAGAAAACTAAAGTCCACATTATTACAATTCCCAATACAATTACATTTTCCATGCGAATTACATCATTATTGGAATACATACTTACGAAAAGAAAAGTATAAAGAAGGGATCTCCACAACAAATGTTACTCCTCTCGCTCGGAGTCGCTCCTAACTATCTCCTCGGAAGAAGTGGAGACACCTGCACCTGTACGCCGAAGCAAGTATGAGTCTAAATAGACCCAGCAAGCAATCCATCCACACATCACATGCACATGCTATCTTCTAATGGAAATAAATATACATGGGACATGCTTTATACAAACTAAAACTACCATTCATGGAATCTATAGCAAATAGAATACATGGCACATGCTTACCAATTTAGAACATAAAACACATGCTAGTTTTCTAAACAATTAAGGATAAACATAGTACATGCTTTATATTGCTTTAACAATTAAGTATAAAACTTATAACATGATTTCTACCCCTTTTGTTCATCATGTTTCAAGGAATTAAATTTCCTTCAAACCATCTTGCAACTTTACATGATTTAAGCATGAAACTATACATAAGGTAAACAACATACCTAATATGAATTCTATTCAATTTTTCATGTATGTAACACAATTGTACTCACATTTTACTTGCTGTATTGACATGGATTTAGCACATTCACATAAGATTATACTAATTCACATGATGATACATTCACTTAATAGTTTCACAATTCACATATTTCACATTGCACATTTCACATGATCACATACACATTTTCACATTTTTCACTTAGTTGCCGTGACACATAGTCCAAACTACCACTAGAAGGACACACATATACACATACACTTATCCATCACCTAGGCAACACAGTAATGGATCTTGGTTAACTGCGCAGAACCGGGAGAAGCACTCTCCACCCTAACCAGTGGTACTTGTCCATCTCTAGGATTTCATCCTAATGCCCTTAAGATATCACTCACATTGAACCTTCCCATAGGGACTTTACTACGGTACAGTTCCACAGCCCTCTATGGTAGCAGTGTCACACATGGCACAATTTACACATTAAACATTTACCACATTTACTTACATTATTCACATGCACTTGCACACACACACATGCATTTTTAACACATAAACATGGATCAGTTTACATGGCATACTTTTACTATTTTATAATGATGATCAACTTCTAATACAGTCCTGATCAGGTGGCTATTAACTGAATCACATACAATTTAAACTAGCATGATTAACATGGTCATTTTCTCTCTTTAAAACCATAATAGTACCTACTATTACCCAAACAACACGAAATTTTTATAACAAGTTCCAAACAGTAAATATAACACATGCTCAATTTTTCATATTTTTCAGATTAGTAAACGAATTTCAGTAATTGAAACAAATTTCATGCATTTTATCAATAATTTCACTTCAAAAGATTTCACAATAACACAGTTATACCCAGCAGTGCTAACACCTGAACACAGTCATCATATAGTCCCAGAAATTTTCTGAAACCCTAATTTAACATGGATCTAATTAGACAGGAATTAACAAGGTTAAATCATGCTTAATATCAAATTTCAGAAATTCTAATAAATAATACAATGTACAAAAATTTGACCTAATCACATGGCATGTTCCACTGGATGTACTTGACCATACAAAATTTTTACAGCATGTATTCATGTCCAGAAATCCAGAAAATATGTCATGAAGATCAAAACATGCATTCTGCCAAACCTGTTGAACATGGCGACACAGATGCTGCCGCCAACATGGGTTAACGACACAAGATCATGCCGCCAACTAGGGATCTTTATGGCAGCAAGCTAGCTGTTAAGTTATTGTCTGCAAAACACAGACTGAACGCACAAAACAAAGGTGAATGGGTGTTCTAGGACACGAGATAAATTCTGTAAAATTCCTAGGACCTAGCTGACATGTGTAGGGTTGATGTACAAAGACTACTTGCCTCTCAAAAATTGCTAAATGAGATTTAATTGTTAGAGAGGCTCTCCTCGACCAAGCCAAGAACCCTCCCAAAAACCTCCCAGATTCGGTTCTGTGTTGAAGCAGGTTGCACACCGGAGTCGGGGAAGCTTCACAGTTGTTCCAAGTTCCTTCCAGACGATGTAGTTCGCCAAGAGAACTCTTCAGTCGTCGGATCAAAGCCTCCAAAGTTCCATGTTCGCACAAGCAGTTCTAGGGTTTTGACAAGAAGCCAAAAGGGTCTAATCCGGCCAGAGGAGGGTGTTTTATAGCCAGGGGAAGTTGGGTTGCGCAATTAGAAGGGCATCCTACCGTTGGACGGGAGTTTCCAAAATAGGAGCAGGAGGAAACGTAGCTGTTTCCAGATCTGAGATCGCACAAGTTCTGGGAAATAGGCAGCCACATTGGTTGCCGCCAACTGGGAGTTGGCGTCCATCGATCTGGACGTCGACTCAACCCTAAACGACCATGCATGTTGACGTTAATTGGCCCTTCAGCTAGAACACAGAAATGCAGAAAACCATGTTTACATTATGTTCATACATGCAATGTATAATGTATAACTTAAATACTATCTATACAATGCAAATAAAACAACATATATGTAATAAACACATATATACATATGTACTACAATACTCATATAAATATGTACAGAAATAATTACATACATATGCATATACATACATATACATGGCACTATACACAAGGCATTTAAACAACACATGACCGACACTAACAGGGCAAAATTCGAGGACCTTACACTTCTCGTCTCTCTCACTTCTCTCTCTTGCCCCTTCATTCTCTCTTTCTCATCCTCTCTCTCCTCTATTCCTTCTCTCTCTCTCTCTCTCTTCTCATCCTCTTCTCTATCCCCCGTTCTCTCTCCTTTCTCTCTTAATTTTTTATTTATTTTATTGTAATTGTTAGTTTATTTTGTTTTAGTATAAACTATTTTTTTTTGTAAACTCTTTTGCTTGTTAGTAGAATTTAATTTTAAGCCTTGTTAATTTAGTTTCTTTCTATCTCTATTTATCTCTTCTAATTTCTCTTCTTACATTAGATTTATTTTTTATCAAATTAGTCTTAGGATTTAATTCTAAAATTCTCAACTCACTTTTCTAATCTAAAACTCAATATTTTCAAAGTTAAAATCTTTTTCCCTGTGGATATGACTCGGTTCTCACCACTTAACTATTGTTAAAATATTTTGTGTAAGCCAATTAATTTTAAGATTGTTAGCCACATTTTTAACGATTTGTTGGTTATCAAATTTTGGCACCGTTGCTGGGGAATTAGTTTTTTAGTTTTGATAATTTTGAGTTTCTTTTGTACACACCTTCTAACATTTTCTTTTCTATTCTTTTGTAGTATCAAAAAAAGAGGCTGGAAAGCTCGGAAAATCACAGAAAAAAAAATTTGTGCAGAAAACTGTCGTTGAAAGCAGAATCTGAAGGTAAACAGTTCTGTTTTGGGGAAAAAATCCGAAAATTGCAGAAAAAAATCTGAAAAAGGTAAGTTGAGGTGAGTTTCATTATCTCTTCTATTTGTTTTAATTTCCAAAAGAACGAGGGATTGCGTTGGAGGTAAGTACCCTTAAAACCCTCTTAATTGAGTTTCCTTTTCCTAGTTGCCATATTTAGATAATAAAAAAAATCAATCACTTGAATCCAATAAAAGATGTCATGTCAAGATTAGAAACTTTCCATTTTAGGACATGCATCATTTAGACTTTCTTCTTTAGGCATTTTTATTTTTGAAAAGTTTCCTTTCTTGTCGAAGATTGCGGGAGGCAAGGTGAGAATTTTGCAATCTTCTTTAAAAAGCATGATCATGCATTGCCATGCTTGCATAGAACCCCTTGCTTGATTTTGTCGTGGGAAACATCATTTCTAAAATACTTTAAGGGTAATTTCCCTAACAAGATAAGGTGGGGACTTGATCACCCTTCCTTAGCCCACAAACCACAATTCCCTACATCTTTGGCATTCCCAACCCTTAATAAAAATCAGTAAACATTGGCCTTAGGGTTCACACTGAGGTTTAGGTCCACTTGGGCCCACTAACTGGTTTTGGAAACTGGTGTCTAAGGCTAAACGTTACAAGGCAAACGCCTATGTGGGAAAGTGGTTCTCTAATTAGGCCCCTACAAAAGTAGGGGGAGCCTCCCACTACCCCACCTCTTAACTGGCCAGTGGATATACCTAATAGTGGACTTAAGTTGGGTCTAGGCCACTTTGTGAGAAATCTCACTTTCAAGTCTAGGATCTTTAGGTCAAATAGGGTAATTGTTTGAAACTTGTTTGTCTTTGTTAAAATTAAAAAAAAAACTAAAAACAAAAATAAAAAAAGTATCTCTCTTCTCTCATTTGGTCCTAGTGCATGCATGGTAGGAGATCACAAAAACCTAATTTGCTAGGACCAATCCCAGTAATTGAGAGATTCTTTCATCTAAAGCATAGTCTTTTACAAAATCAAATGGCTGAAAATCAAAATGGATTGCCAAATTATAATGGAGATAATCATGATCATCAAGAGCCTCCCAAACAAATGAAGGATTACTTCATCCTAAATCAATATCACCCTTCATCTTGTATTCATCTTTCACAAAATCAAGCCATCCAATATGAGATTAAATCCAGCACCATCCAAATGCTCCCATCCTTTTATGGAAATACCAATGAGGACCCTTACAAACACATAGATGAATTCCTGGAAATTTGTTCCACTGTCAAGATCCAAAACTTCACTGATGATGCCCTCAGACTGTAACGACCCTCTTCATACCAGTACGATTATACCAATCCCCATCAGTATAAAGGGCGTCGTCACAGTGGGACATGTACCCAACAATAGTCGATAGGTTGATATGTACTTGGATAGCAATAGAGTACAACGGAATAAAATAAATAACTCAACTTTTAATCCATCACCAACACACATTCCACAATCTAAATAGCGAAATAGAAAGACAATGTCCACATTACTACAAGATAAAAGAACTACATTGTCCAAATATTGTCCATACAATAATTCTTTTCATATTCTGAGAAAAAGAAAAGTACAACTAGTCGCAGCTCCACAAAACGGTCTTCTAATTGGCGCTCCTCACTAAGCTTCCTTCTAGTGCATGATACATGTCAACCTGTACGCCGAAGCAAGGGTGATTCCAAAGACTCAGCAAGCAAACCAAAGTCTTAAACTTAAACAAGTCACACTCACAATAAGGCATTAACATTAAAGAGATGCACACTATCATCAAATCGCAAGGGTACTCATGGTCCTTACTCTTAACTAGCAATACGTATTATAGTCACATGAGCATGCTTTAGTCTATCATATTTCTATTCTAAATCATGAGCATTACATCATACACATGTACACATTTCATACACCTAACGTATAGCATGGTTCGTCCACACATTATTTCATTCCATAGATATCTCTACCACTGAAGCATCAAAGTGAGCATAAGGAAAAAGAACAAGCTAGCACGATGACTACTTTCTTTTCACTTGCCATTTTCGTATCTATTTATACAATTTACTTGTTGTTTTAACATAATAAAATCACATGCACATAGCTTCACATTTTATAGCATGACTTGAGGGTTAAAACATGGCGAAACCATTTAGCAATCAATAAGCACTTAAGTATGAAACTTTTATACTAATTGAGCATTTCAACTAGCATGGAATCCAAATATTATTCATGCATTTACCATGTTCATAATCACACTTTATTTGGTTCTTGTATACATTTCATTCAATTACATGGATCTATAATTATTCACATATTATCTTATCCCTTAGATAAGTCTACATGTTCATTTTTTTGTGTTGCATAAATAATCATGGTTGTCTATGTTTACTCACATACACCATTACATGACGAATGTTAAACTACATGATATGATACTAAGCATGACATTTCGATTGAGATATTAACATATGGAAAACATAAACATGGCATGCTAGTAAACTAGTTTTCACATGCAAGCACACTATCACTTCATACACTTTAAGGTTGTTGTTATAACATTATTTCACATTAACATATCATGGATCACAATTTCACAATCTAACACATTTGTTTCACATGTTTGCACAATTTCTCATTTGCATTAACTCTCCCTCACGTCTCATTTCACATAATTATCATATAATTTACTCTTGTTTTGCTTATGACATATCATATCATTTGCACTTACATGTGCCACATTCACATATCATTTCACACTTTATTCATATTTCATTGCTTAAACAAATTGCCATGACACATAGTCCTAACTACCAGTAGAGGACACTAATAAATATCTCATTCTCTTAACTCTTTTCACAACGCATAACACATAACACAACTCATAATCACATACCAACGACCTAGGCAATACAGTGGTGAATCTTGGTAACTGCGCAGATCGGGAGAAGCCCTCTCCACCCTATCCAGTAGTACTTGTCCACCTCCGGGATTTCCCTAATGCCTTTAGGACGAACTTTTCACACATAGAGGTTTCCATAGGGACTTTTCTATGTACAGCTCTCGAGGCCCCTAGGGTAGCAGTGTCATTTCGGCCCAATTATTACACATTACATTCACTTTATCGCATTTTCACACATTATTCACATGTTTTACTTATTCTGTTGAATCATTTTATATGTTACATCCATAAATTCCACATGTCTCAGTTAACCCTAACATGGTACTACTGTTAACAAAATCAAACATTCAGTACCTCACACTAATCAGGTTGAAACATACATAATCAACCATGTTCATATTAGCATGCGTTGAACACTTATTTTCGCATGGAAATTTCATAGAGCACACTACAGTTATCCAAATAACATGAGAATTTAACCACAGACTAATTTAAGGGTTATGATCACACATGCAAATTTTCATATTTTTCTGAATCATATTACATTTACAAAAATTAAAATATTCAATCTCATGCCATTTATAATTTAATTTATCATGGAACTTAACATGAATGTTCGAATTAACTATTCATAGGTCTATATCTATCATTCATAATGTCACAGAAAATTTCCTCGAAATTTTTACACAACATGCAAATTTTCCAGAGTTTTAAACCAATCTAGGCATGCTCTCTATTTTCTACTACAAAATTTTAACTAGTTTCATATTCATGGAAAAATTCCCAAATTCTCAGGACATGGACTGACATGCATTTACCTCATCTGGAAATTTTATGGAAGTCTAATTACACATGGATCATACAAATAGTAAGCTACCATACCCATGATCTTCATTTCACATGCATTTCACAAAATTCTAACAATTTAGATAAATCACAGAAAAGTATAAAAATCTCTCAAACACATTCCATTAACCATATTACATAACATATAGTATTTACAATATATCCTCATGCGAAACACATCGAAAATTTATCATATAGGAGGAGAGAACAGCTCACTGTTATGTCATGAGGAACATAATGGCATAGTCTGGCCGTTTAAAGGAGATTAACGGCCATATCGACGACCGCTAATAGAAGAACTTGGCGACAAGTGATCTTGACGTCGAGTTCCGGTCTGTGCAAAACACAGACCGAGCTCCAGGGATTTGGTGAATGTGGGGTTCCAGGACTCGAGGAAAAATCCGTAAAAATACTAAGACTCAAGGGGACATGTATAGGATCAAGATCTAGGTTTACATGCCTTTCTAAAAATTCTACAAAGATCGGAATATGTTGATGAAGCCCTTCTCGGCCTTGCCAAAAGGTGCTCAGAAACTCCTTCGATCCTCTTCCCCTGTCGATGTAGATGGCACCTCGGGGTTGGGATCTCTTCTTGGATGCATGGGCTGTCCTCCAGATGTTGTAACTCCTTGGTCTGCACCTCCAGTCGATGGATTAAAGGCCACCAACTTCAGGTCTTCTCTTGTTCTCCCATAGCTAGGGTTTTCTTCTCTCCTCTTGCAAAGAGCCAAAGAGAGCTCTTGGGGTTGCAAGGAGTGGTTGGTTTATAGGAGAGAGGCCTCTCCTATCACGCAGATGGTGATGTGAGGGCTTCACAGCCGTTGGGGAATTCGTGTCTGCTACGCATGCAGGTCAGAGAAGTAAACGTCCACCTATATGGACGGCTACTGAGGGCTTGGCGTCCATCGATATGGACGCCGACACCTCATGGGCGTCCATACATGTTGACGCCAATTGGCCCTTCGGCCAAAACTTAAAATCATGCAGAAACCATGCTTAATCCATACATACATGTACATGAAACCTATGTAGTATAATGTATACACCACTATACCATGAAATCAATAACATTTATACCTAGGCATACACATGCATACAGAAGTACACTAAGATATGATCTACGTAGATATCTACCTATGCGCACATGATGTTTTACATAAGCGTGACTCAACACATGGCAAAATAAAATGACAAGAATTGCGAGAGCCTCGCAATCATTAGGAGGTAATATGAATTAAGTTAGTTAGGAATAATCTACTCCACAAAGTAGTTCTTGCACGCACACACCTGATTTGACATATAATATATATATGGTATACACACACGGGTGTAGCATACTTATGTACATTATGCATGAAATAGATAGATACCACATGCACACCAGTAACTAGATTAAACTTGCGCAACATTACTTAAGTACTATATGCATGGGATGCTTAATACACACAATATGCACAATTTAGCTAATTGCCTATTCTCACCTAAATATCATAAAATACATGCATGTTATTCATGAGGAATATAGAATTACAATACACACTACCAAATACACCTACCATACTTGCTACAATCAAATGCGCATACATAAACGATAAGTGAATAAAATTCAGGGCATAACACTCTCCCCCTTTTGAGAAAGATCTTCGTCCTCGAAGATCGCATCGAGTACCTGTGGTGATGTCGCCGAGGTCATCACCAGCTAGTCCTTGCTCCTTTATTGTCGTCGATGAAGCACCTCGTGGAGCAAACTTTGTCTTCAGATTCGGACACTCCTTAAGCCGATACTCCTTGCTGCCACATTTAAGACACCTTCCTTCCTTTCTCCAACATGCGTTCCCGCCATGACGCTTTCCGCACTGGATGCACTCGGGTTTCTCGCTAATTGAGGTCACAGTCGATTACTGACTTTCCACGAGTTTCTCCTTCTTCTTATCTTGCCTTTGGAATGGCTTGGCCACATCCTCCTTTGGAGTTGCCTCCCCCTCTTGGAGAGGTCCCGCTCTACTTTCTTGCTTGGTTGCCACTCCTAGAATTTCTTCCAAGGTATTTAAATCATGCTCCAGAAGCTTCGCTTTCACTGAGGGTTTAAGCCCTTTCACGAACTTCTTCAACTTGCGGTTCTGCTCATACCTCCTAGACTGAGCGCTACGTATACCACGTCCAGTCATGGTCTGCAAAATAAGTAACTCAGTTAGAACCTAGGTTACAATATTCTAACTATTCTCCTTACTATCTTCCATCTATTATTAATAAATTCTACATATATGGACAATTCCCTATGAAGACTTTGCAATATTGTGACGGTGATGGTCTATCCACGTACAGTCTCAACCTTGGGGCTCTGATACCATTCTCTGTAACGACCCTCTTCATACCAGTACGATTATATCAATCCCCATCGGTATAAAGGGCGTCATCACAGTGGGACATGTACCCAACAATAGTCGATAGGTTGATTTGTACTTCGATAGCAATAGAGTACAACGGAATAAAATAAATAACTCAACTTTTAATCCATCACCAACACACATTCCAAAATCTAAATAGCGAAATAGAAAGACAATGTCCATATTACTACAAGATAAAAGAACTACATTGTCCAAATATTGTCCATACAATAATTCTTTTCATACTCTAAGAAAAAGAAAAGTACAACTAGTCGCAGCTCCACAAAACGGTCTTCTAATTGACGCTCCTCACTAAGCTTCCTTCTAGTGCATAATACCTGTCAACCTGTACGTCGAAGCAAGGGTGATTCCAAAGACTCAGCAAGCAAACCAAAGTCTTAAACTTAAACATGTCACACTCACAATAAGGCATTAACATTAAAGAGATGCACACTATCATCAAATCGCAAGGGTACTCATGGTCCTTACTCTTAACTAGCAATACGTATTATAGTCACATGAGCATGCTTTAGTCTATCATATTTCTATTCTAAATCATGAGCATTACATCATACACATGTACACATTTCATACACCTAACGTATAGCATGGTTCGTCCACACATTATTTCATTCCATAGATATCTCTACCACTGAAGCATCAAAGTGAGCATAAGGAAAAAGAACAAGCTAGCACGATGACTACTTTCTTTTCACATGCCCTTTTCGTATTTATTTATACAATTTACTTGCTGTTTTAACATAATAAAATCACATGCACATAGCTTCACATTTTATAGCATGACCTGAGGGTTAAAATATGGCGAAACCATTTAGCAATCAATAAGCACTTAAGTATGAAACTTTTATACTAATTGAGCACTTCAACTAGCATGGAATCCAAATATTATTCATGCATTTACCATGTTCATAATCACACTTTATTTGGTTCTTGTATGCATTTCATTCAATTACATGGATCTATAATTATTCACATATTATCTTATCCCTTAGATAAGTCTACATGTTATTTTTTGTGTTGCATAAATAATCATGGTTGTCTAAGTTTACTCACATACACCATTACATGACGAATGTTAAACTACATGATATGATACTAAGCATGGCATTCCTATTGAGATATTAACATATGGAAAACATAAACATGGCATGCTAGTAAACTAGTTTTCACATGCAAGCACACTATCACTTCATACACTTTAAGGTTGCTGTTATAACATTATTTCACATTAACATAAAATGGATCACAATTTCACAATCTAACACATTTGTTTCACATGTTTGCACAATTTATCATTTGCGTTAACTCTCCCTCACGTCTCATTTCACATAATTATCATATCATTTACTCTTGTTTTGCTTATCACATATCATATCATTTGCACTTACCATGTGCCACATTCACATATCATTTCACACTTTATTCATATTTCATTGCTTAAACAAATTGCCATGACACATAGTCCTAACTACTAGTAGAGGACACTAACAAATATCTCATTCTCATAACTCTTTTCACAACGCATAACACATAACACAACTCATAATCACATACCCACCACTTAGGCAATACAGTGGTGAATCTTGGTAACTGCACAGACTGGGAAAAGCCCTCTCCACCCTATCCAGTGGTACTTGTCCACCTCCAGGATTTCCCTAATGCCTTTAGGACGAACTTTTCACACATAGAGGTTTCCATAGGGACTTTTCTATGTACAGCTCTCGAGGCCCCTAGGGTAGCAGTGTCATTTCGGCCCAATTATTACACATTACATTCACTTTATCGCATTTTCACACATTATTCACATGTTTTACTTATTCTGTTGAATCATTTTATATGTTACATCCATAAATTCCACATGTCTCAGTTAACCCTAACATGGTACTACTGTTAAAAAAATCAAACATTCAGTACCTCACACTAATTAGGTTGAAACATACATAATCAACCATGTTCATATTAGCATGCTTTGAACACTCGTTTTCACATGTAAATTTCATAGAGCACTTAAAGTTATCCAAATAATATGAGAATTTAACCACAGACTAATTTAAGGTTTATGATCACACATGAAAATTTTCATATTTTTCTAAATCATATTACATTTACAGAAATTAAAACATTCAATCTCATGCCATTTATAATTTAATTTATCATGGAACATAACATGAATGTTCAAATTAACTATTCACAGGTCTATACCTATCATTCATAATGTCACAAAAATTTTCCCCGAAATTTTTACACAACATACAAATTTTACGGAGTTTTAAACCAATCTAGGCATGCTCTCTATTTTATACTACAAAATTTTAACCAGTTTCATATTCATGAAAAAATTCCCAAATTCTCAGGACATGGACTGACATGCATTTACCTCATCTGGAAATTTTATGGAAGTCTAATTACACATGGATCATACAAATAGTAAGCTACCATACCCATGATCTTCATTTCACATGCATTTCACAAAATTCTAACAATTTAGATAATCACAGAAAAGTATAAAATTCTCTCAAACACATTCCATTAACCATATTACATAACATATAGTGTTTACAATATATCCTCATGCGAAACACATCGGAAATTTATCATATAGGAGGAGAGAACAGCTCACTGTTCTGTCCTGAGGAACATAACGGCATAGTCTGGCCGTTTAAAGGAAATTAACGGCCATATCGACGACCGCTAATAGAAGAACTTGGCGGCAAGTGATCTTGACGTCGAGTTCCGGTCTGTGCAAAACACAGACCGAGCTCTAGGGATTTGGTGAATGTGGGGTTCCAGGACTCGAGGAAAAATCCGTAAAAATACTAAGACTCAAGGGGACATGTATAGGATCAAGATCTAGGTTTACATGCCTTTCTAAAAATTCTACAAAGATCGAAATATGTTGATGAAGCCCTTCTCGGCCTTGCCAAAAGGTGCTCAGAAACTCCTTCGATCCTCTTCCCCTGTCGATGTAGATGGCACCTCGGGGTTGGGATCTCTTCTTGGATTCATGGGCTGTCCTCCAGACGTTGTAACTCCTTGGTCTGCACCTCCAGTCGACAGATCAAAGGCCACCAACTTCAGGTCTTCTCTTGTTCTCCCATAGCTAGGGTTTTCTTCTCTCTTCTTGCAAAGAGCCAAAGAGAGCTCTTGGTGTTGCAAGGAGTGGTTGGTTTATAGGAGAGAGGCCTCTCCTATCACGCAGATGGTGATGTGAGAGCTTCATAGCCGTTGGGGACAGCTCCCCAATGGCTGGGGTTGCTTGTCCCCAGAATTTCGGGTCTGCTGCGCATACAGGTCAGAGAAGTAAACGTCCACCTATATGGACAGCTACTGAGGGCTTGGCATCCATCGATATGGACACCGACACCTCATGGGCGTCCATACATGTTGACGCCAATTGGCCCTTCGGCCAAAACTTAAAATCATGCAGAAACCATGCTTAATCCATACATACATGTACATGAAACCTATGTAGTATAATGTATACACCACTATACCATGCAATCAATAACATTTATACCTAGGCATACACATGCATACAGAAGTACACTAAGATAAGATGTACGTAGATATCTACCTATGCGCACATGATGTTTTACATAAGCGTGACTCAACACATGGCAAAATAAAATGACAAGAATTGCGAGAGCCTCGCAATCATTAGGAGGTAATATGAATTAAGTTAGTTAGGAATAATCTACTCCATAAAGTAGTTCTTGCACGCACACACCTGATTTGACATATAATATATATATGGTATACATACACGGGTGTAGCATACTTATGTACATTATGCATGAAATAGATAGATACCACATGCACACCGGTAACTAGATTAAACTTGCGCAACATTACTTAAGTACTATATGCATGGGATGCTTAATATACTCAATATACACAATTTAGCTAATTGCCTATTCTCACCTAAATATCATAAAATACATGCATGTTATTCATGAGGAATATAGAATTACAATACACACTACCAAATACATCTACCATACTTGCTACAATCAAATGCGCATACATAAACGATAAGTGAATAAAATTTAGTGCATAACACAGACTGACTCTTTTCCCATTCTCTCTTAAGGATAAAGCTAAATATTGGTTGGGCACTGTAGGGAAAACCATTAGAACTTGGGCAGAGATGCAACAAGAATTTTAAAAAGTTCTATCTTATAGGCCAAACCAATACCATGAGAAGAACTATTACTTGATTTTCTCATTCATCAGGGAAATTAATTCATGGGTCATGGGAAAGGTTGAAAGAGCTTTTGAGAAAATGCCCCCACTATGGTCTCTCAAAATGGCAAATTGTCCAAGCATTTTATGAGGGGTTGACTAAGCAATATAGACAGATGGTGGATGCTTCATGTGGAGGGACATTCATGAGCAGAAGTGACGACGAGGTTTATGATCTCTTTGAAATGTTGAGTGAAAACTTTATAAATCATGTCTCTTTATCCTCTTATGAGAGATTTTTTAGGCTATCCAAGCAGGCTGGGTTGTATAAAGTGAGAAATAGGGCTAAATTGGAGCCCAAATTTGAGAATAATCTCATGGCCCAAAAGTAGATACTATGGCCCAAGTTGTTGCCTCTCTGGCTCAAAAGATGGACCAAATCTTGTCTAGGACCCATCAGGATCCCTTGGCCCATCCCCCTCAAGCCCATATGATGGCCCAGACTCCTATCATTAGGAAGTCTGTAGTTTGTGTGCTAGTCCAGCCCACCACATTAATGAATGTCCAGCTGTAGCTCAACTCCCTCCATTCATCCAAGAACATGTCCAAGAATAGGTCCAAGCAGCCCAAGGATTCTCCAAGCCTAATTTAGACCCATTTTCCAATTCTTACAATCCGAGCTAGAGAAATCACCCAAATTCCTCTTTGAATAATCAACAAATGCCACCTCAAAGACCTAACCCGTCCATTCTTCAAGCACAAAAACAACCATTCTAAAACCAATTTCAGGTCCAATCTAATCCTTACAATGGCACTTATGCTAGATGACCTCAGGCCCAATTCTCTCAGGCAGCCCAATATCCTCCTCCTCAACCCAAGCAAGTTCAGCCCACCTTTCAACAACCCCCTCAATAGAATTTTGTAGAACAATTTAATCAACTCCAACAAATCATCTTGGCACAACAACAACAATTGCACCACCAACAACAACTCTTGGCTACAAATCAACAGACCATAACCAGGCTAGAAGCCCAAGTGGGCCAGATGGCTGAGACCACCATGAGAAGGGAAGTGGGCCAATTGCCTAGCCAACCTGTGGCCAACCCAAGGAACCAACCACCAGGCTTTGCTTCACAATCAGGCCTCCTACTTCAACCTCCCCAACAAGCCCAACCAAGAGGCCCACAATGGGAGAATATAAAAGTCATTTCAAGTCTTAGAAGTGGTAAGGTGCTAAGTGACCCACACAAACGAAAAGAGGTTGTGAATAATCCTACACAAGAAGTCCAAGATGATACTAGTGATAGTGAAGAGGAGTCCATTCAAATTAAGTTGGGGGGAGAGAACAAAGGGAAAGAGAAGGCTCATGAAGATCCAAATTCGTACCAACCAAAAGTGTCATTTCTAAGTGCTCTAGAATCCAAGCCCATTAAGAAGAAGAAGAAGTCGGTCCAAGATGAGGAGTTGTTTGAATTGTTCAAACAAGTCCACATCAATATTCCTCTCCTGGATGCCATCAAGCATGTCCCGACTTATGCTAAATTTCTTAAAGATCTTTGCACTCCACGAAAGGAATCCAAGGCTGCAATTCAGAAAATCTGGCTCTCTGAAGATGTTAGTGCAGTCTTGACAAACCACCTCCATAGGAAGCTGAAGGACCCTGGTGCTTCCCTCATTTCATGTGATATAGGTGGTATAACCTTCGATCATGCCCTTCTTGATTTAGGGGCGAGTGTCAATCTTCTCCCCACCTTCATTTATGAACAATTCAACATAGGGGAACTCAAGCCCACTTCCATCATTCTGCAGCTAGCCGATCGTTTGGTCAAGACTCCACGGAGATTGATAGAGGATGTAATTGTCAAAGTCAATGATTGTTATTTCCCCGTGGACTTTCTCATCCTTGATATGTCCATCAACCAGGAGTTGAGACACACTCCTATCATTCTTGGTCGTCCCTTCCTCGCCACTGCCAAAGCCAACATCAACTGTGCTACGGGGATGATGGACATTTCATTTGGGGGACAAAAGCTCTCTTAATGTGTTCAAAGTCTCTAAATATCTAGATCAAGAAGAAGGATGTCATTTTATTGACATTTTGACTGAGTCTATTGATAATGATCTGGATGTTGACCAACTTGAGGAGACCAATGCTTTATATGATTCACCACTCCACTCTACTCTTTGGCCCAAAGTTGAACCTTTGTCGGCCTTGCAATCTGAACCTTCTCTTCCATCACTTTAAAGCCCTCCAGATCTGGAGCTTAAACCTCTTCCAGACTCCCTCAACTATGTATTCCTAGGCCCAAAACAAACTTTGCCTGTTATCATTGCCTCCAACCTAAGCCCTACCCAAGAAGCCCAATTGATAGAAGTCTTAGGGGAACATAGGGGTGCCATAGGTTGGACAGTGGCCGACCTTAAAGGGATCAGTCCATCTATTTGTATGCACCACATCTACTTGGAGGACAATGCTAAACTAAGCCGGGAAACACAAAGGAGGTTAAATCCCAACATGAAGGAAGTGGTGAAGAAGGAAGTAGTGACGTGGCTAGATGTTGGAATTGCTTATCCAATATCAGATAGCCAATGGGTCAGCCCAACCCAAGTGGTTCCCAGAAGTCTGGGCTGACAGTTGTTAAAAATGAACAAGGGAGGAAATACCCACTAGATTGACCACGGGATGGAGAGTGTGCATAGACTATAGAAAGCTCAATGCTATGACCAAGAAAGATCACTTTCCACTGCTATTCATGGATCAAATTCTTGAGAAACTAGCGGGCCAGCAATCTTCTACTTTTTGGATGGTTATTCTAGGTACAATCAAGTGGTAATTTACCTAAAAGATCAGGAAGAGACCACCTTTACGTGCCCCTATGGCACATTTGCTTTTAGGAGAATGCCATTTGGACTATGCAATGCACCAGCTACTTTTCAAAGGTGCATGATGGCAATTTTCTCTAATATGGTGGGAGACTACCTTGAAATATTCATGGATGATTTTTCTATATATGGGGAGTCATTTGAGAAAGTTTGTGCATAAGCAATCTTGAGAAAGTCTTGGGCCCACATTGTAATGACTCTTTATATCGGTACGATTATACCAATCCACGTCAGGGACGTCATCACATGACATTTACCCAACACTGGTACATGAATAACAAGGAAAGTACAACGGAAATAAAATGTAACTCTTATTCCATCATCTTTCACATATTCCACAATCTATATAGCAAAGTAGATAACAAAAGTCCACATTATTACAAGTCCAAATAAAATACATTGTTCATGACATTGTTTACATACTATGAAATAAAGTAACCTAAGCAACGATCTCTACAAGAGCAGTTACTCCTCATGCTCAGAGTCGCTCCTCACTAAGTCCTCCTCAAGTACGAGGACTCCTATCTCACCTGTATGTCAAAGCAAACATGAGTCTTCTAACAAGACCCAGCAAGCAATCTAAGGATAGCATCCTTACACATGTCACATACTAATCTAATTAAAATAAAGGAAACACATGGCACATGCTTCATATGAATTAAGCAAATACATAAGAACAACCTATGACATGCTTCTATACATAATAAATAACATGATTCTTAGTTTTAAATTCTATTCATATCGTTTCACAATTATACACAATTTAATCATGGGAATATGCACATGGTAAATAGCAAACCTAGAATGATATCTAATCATTTTCACATGCATTCACAACACTTATTCACATATTTATCTTGTTGTTTTAATATAAAATTTACACATTCACATGGTATCACATCTCTTCACATGTTAACACATTCACATTACACTATCACATGCTCATTTTCACATTTGCACAATTCACATTTCACATGTTCACACTTTTTACACTTATTGCCGTGACACATAGTCCTAACCACCATTAAAAAGGACACAAATACACATACACATATCCGTCACCTAGGCAACATAGTGACGAATCTTGGTTAACTGCGCAGAACTGAGAGAAGCCCTCTCCACCCTAACCAGTGGTACTTGTCCACCTCCAGGATTTCATCCAAATGTCCATAGGATATCACATATATATTGAGCCTTCCCATAGGAGCTTTACTATAGTATGGCTCCAAAGCCTTCTATGGTAGTAGTGTCAATATCGGCACAAATTACACATTAACTTTATCACATGTTTTACTCACTTATATACACACTTTAATCCATTTCACATGCACTTTAAATAACACACATGCTTCAATTTACAAAACATAATGTTACTATTTACAGTGATAATTAGATCATAACAGAGTCCTATCATGCTGCTAAACATTGAAATTTCACATGATTTAATTAACATACTTAATATGGTCTAATTATCCTTGACAAAAGCAAACTATATCCATGAGTGTCAGAATAGTGTCAAATGTTTATCACGAACCTCTTATAGATAATATGTCACATGTCTAATTTTTAATATTTTACATAATTGTAAAACTAATATTAACAGTTTAAACAAATTTCATGTAGAATTACCAAGAAATTCACTTCAGCATGGTTTACAGTAAATTAGTCATACCTAACCATTCTAAAACTTAAAAACAGAAATCATAAATCATGGAAAATTTCTGAAACCCTAACATGCAACAATTCCATTTATTCCGAATTAAACATGGTCAAATCATGCTCATTTCCATAATGTAGAAATTATATTAAGTAAAATTATGCACAGAAATTCGACATACCCTCACGATATGACCTACTAACCATACTTGACCAAACATAAAATTCACAGAATGTACAAACAACCAGAACATCAAAAATCACACATAGTCATGATACATGAGGTTCTGTGACAAACAGAAGAACTTGGCGTCAAGGGTCTTGCCGCCAACATGGGTTAATGGCACACGATGTTGCCACCAACTCAAGATCTTGACGACAGCAAGCTTGCCGTCAATTTTTTGTCTGCAGAAAGTGTAGACAAAACGCAAGAAAAATGGAGAATTGGGGTTCCAAGACACGAGATAAAATCCATAAAAATCCTGAGACCTAAAGATATGTGTAGGGATGATACACTTTGATTACTTGCCTGCAAATAAATCTATGAAGGTCTAATTTTGTTGGTGAAGCCCTCCTCGGCCAAGCCAAGAAGGTGAGGTTTCCTCATCAACTCCGGTCCTTCTGTTGATGTAGATGGATCTTTGAGAGTCGGGAAAGATTTAGCAACCTAAGGTGCACCTCCCAGTCGAAGAAGATCGCCAGAAGAAGCACATAATCATCAGATCAAGCTTGCACAAAGTTCAGTTTTCTCACAGGAACCCTAGTTTTTCTCAAGAGCCAAAAAGACCAAATCTCGCCAAAATAGGGTGTTTTAAAGGGCTAATGGGTCGGGGTACGCACCACATTAGGTTTCCTACTGTTGGAGGTGGGTTTCCTAATCAAGAACCGCAAGAAACGCAACTGTTTCCAGATCTAAAATCGCAACAGAAACGGAGAAGTAAACGGCCACATTACTACCATTAAGAAGAAGTCAGTGTCCATCGATCTAGACATCAACAAGAAGTAAATGGCACACTGGTTGCCATCAACCTGCCCTTAACGTCAAGGGATGTTGACGTTAACTAGGATTTTGGGCAGATAACAGAAATATCTATTAACATACATACAGCATATAAATGCATACAATATACACAACATTATTTAAATACTATATGTACAGAATTAAATAAATATAGTATGTATAGAAATAAACACATATATACATATATATACACATTAGTAAATAAATAAACATGCTATTTACAACTAATATCATATGCATATAATTCAACATAATATGTATAAAGTTCGAGGGCCTTACACCCTCTCCCCCTAAAAGAAAACTTCGTCCTCGAAGTTAGAACGAAAATACTAACCAAACCAATGGGGATACTTCTTCTTCATGGCGTCCTCAAGCTCCCATGTAGCCTCCTCCCATGAGAAGTTCTTCCATAGCACCTTCACCGATGCAATACTCTTGTTCCTGAGGTGCTGAACCTTCCGGTCTAGAATAGCTACTGGTTGCTCTACATACGACAAGTCTGGTTGAATCTCCACTGACTCATGACTAATAACATGAGACGGATCACGCACATACCTCCTGAACATAGATACGTGGAAAACTGGATGAACACTCGCTAGCGTTGGGGGTAAAGCTAGCTCATATGCCACGCTGCCCATCCGCCTGAGAATCTCAAATGGGCCAATGAATCTAGGACTCAACTTACTATGCATGCAAAACCTAACAACACCTCGGGTAGGCGAAACCTTAAGAAATACATACTCGCCAACCTCGAACTCCAAATCCTTCCTTTTGTTGTCAGCGTAGCTCTTCCGCCTATCCTGTGCCGCAACAAGCCTCTGCCTGATAAGCTAAATCTTATCCGAAGTCTCCTGCACCAACTCTGCACCAACTAACTACCTATCACCTGTCTCCTCCCAGCACAAAGGAGATCTACAGGGCCGCCCATACAAAGCCTCAAACGGAGCCATGCCAATGCTTACATGAAAATTTTTGTTGTAGGCGAACTCCACAAGAGGTAAATGACCCTCCCAATCACCCTTCCAATCAAGCACGCACGCTCTCAACATATCCTCGAGCGTCTGGATAGTCCTCTCAGACTGGCCATCTATCTGGGGATGGAACGCCGAACTAAGCTTCAACTGCGAACCTAAAGCATCCTGAAGACCCTGCCACAACCTCGAAGTAAACCTCGGATCTCGATCAGAAATAATGGACTTCAGCACACCATGCTATCGCACAATGCTGCCGACATACAGTCTAGCCAAACTCTCCATAGACTACTTCTTCTTCATAGCCAAGAAATGTGTCGTCTTGGAGAAACGATCTACAATCACCCAAATTGAGTCATTACTGTTAGCTGATCTGGGAAAACCCGTCAAAAAATCCATAGTGATTGCCTCCCATTTCCATACAGGTATCTCCATCTTCTGCATAAGGCCCGATGGTTGCTGAGCCTCGGCCTTCACTTGCTGGCACACTAAACACCTGAACACAAAGTTAGCTACATCCTTCTTCATACCAGACCACCAGAAATATCTCTTCAAATCCTGGTACATCTTAGTGTTGCCTGGATGAATAGAGAACCTTGACCTGTGAGCTTCTGCAAGAACATGCTCACGGACATCCACAACATCAAGCACACAAACTCGGTGCTGAAATATAATAACATCGTCCTCATCTCAAGCAATGCCTGCCTTGCCCACCATCTCCTGAAGTCTAGGATCTGCTCTCTGTTGCTCGATCACCTCATCCAAAACCATAGACCGGATAGACAACTGAGCCACGAAAGCCTGACATAACTGCGGTTCCAACTCAGTCATCGCACACGCTGCATCCTCAAGCATCTTCCAATCCTGCTTAAGCAAAGACCTTCCTGCTAAGCACATCCGCCACGACATTCACCTTCCCTAGATGATACTAAAGCTCGAAGTCATAGTCCTTTAGGAACTCAATCCACCGTCTTTGCCGCAGGTTCAACTCCGTCTGAGAGAAGAGATACCTCAAGCTCTTGTGGTCAGTGAACACCTTGAACTTGACACCATAAAGATAGTGTCTCCAGATCTTCAGTGCATGAACTATAGCCACAAGCTCCAAATCATGGGTCAGATAGTTACGCTCATGCTCCTTTAACTGGAGAGAAGCATATGCAACTACCTTAACCTGCTGCATCAACACACAGCCAAGACCTATCTAAGAAGCATCTGAGTAGATAGAAAACCCTCTACACCACTAGGCAAGATCAACACTGGTGCAGATGTAAGTTTCTCCTTCAGCAACTGGAAACCACTCTCGCAATCATTAGACCACACAAACTTCATGCCCTTCCTACTTAGCTTAGTCAAAGGTGCGGCGATAGATGCAAAGCCTTCAATGAATCGCCTATAATAGCCTGCTAACCCAAGGAAACTCTGAAGGGGTCCTTGGAATCTCCCAATCTAACACTGCCTTGACCTTCGCCAGATCAACTGCAACTCCAACGCCTGAGATAACATGCCCAAAAAAATGAACCTCGTGCATCCAAAAATCGCACTTGCTGAACTTTGCATATAGCTTGTGCTCTCGGAGAACCTACAAAACAATTCTCAAATGCTCACAGTGTGTAGCCTCATCAAGGGAATAGACTAACACATCGTCAATGAACACCACTACAAAGCTATCTAGATACGGTCTAAACACCCTATTCATGAGATCCATGAACATTGCAGGGGCGTTGGTCAGACCAAATGGAAGCACAAGAAACTCATAATGTCCATAATGAGTCCTGAAGGCTGTCTTGAACACATCTTCATTCTTAATCCTCAACTGGTGATAGCCAAACCGTAGATCAATCTTAGAGAACACCGATGCATTCTGCAGCTGGTCGAACAAATCATCAATCTACGGCAAGGGATACATGTTCTTCACAGTCACCTGGTTGAGCTTCTTGTAATCAATGCACAACTTGAGGGAACCATCCTTCTTCTTCACGAACAATACAGGTGCGCCCCATGGTAACACACTAGGGCGAATGAATCCCTTGTCCAGCAAATCCTGCAACTGCTTCCTCAGCTCAGCTAACTCCGCAGGTGCCATCTGATATGGAGCCTTAGAGATATGAGAGGTGCCTAGAAGCAACTCTATAGTGAACTCAATCTCCCTAGCCGGTGGCAAACCAGACAAATTACCAGAAAATACGTCTGGAAATTCCTGCACTATCTCAATCTCTTCAAGGGTCGGTGACTGATCAGCCTTAGGGACTAAGACCACACTGGCAAGAAAAGCATCACAACCCTTGTTCACCATCCTCATCACCTTCATGGCGGAGATCACAAACCTTCCTGCTAAGTTCCTTGGCAACGGATGTGAGAACTCATCCTCACCAGGAATATGGAAAGAAATCTTCCTCCCTCTACAATCCACCAAGGCATAATGCTCATCAAGCCAATCTAGACCTAGAATAGCATCATAGTCCTTCATCTTGAGCAAATAGAATCACCCAAATAAGCCTCGGTCCTCAATGCACACAGGTAAATACAGAATACACTTCCTAGTCGATACCGTACCTATTGGTGTGTGCACAGACAAAGGGACTTCTATTTCCTCTGCCTCTAATCCAGACTCTACTGCTAACTGGTTGGCAAACCACTCTGAAACGAACGAGTGTGTGGCACCCGTATTAAACAACACCCAAGCATGCACACCCATGACTAAAACCGTACCTTTCATGATGTTCTCGGCCTGCTCCGCATCCTCTCGTGCAAGTGCAAACACTCGAGCTTGGGATCGAAGCCTTCTTGGTCTCCCTGTCACTGGCGCTGTTGTTGCTGCCATTATTGGGGCTGGGGCTAAGGCTGGGGCTGGTGCTCCATGCTGAACACCCTGCTGAAATCTAGGGCAATCCCAGATCTGGTGTTCGGTACTGCCACATTTGAGACACTTCCCTGCTAGCTTCGAACACTCGGTGCCGCCGTGTGCTCTACCACAGTGGGGACAAGCCTTCTTGTCACTGGGCCTGAAACCAGGGGACTGCAGTGCAACCTCCTATTGACTCGATGTTGCTGGATGCTACGGTGACTGGTACACGGCCTTCTTCCTATCCTGCCTCTAAAAAGGTGGCGCGGACCTCTTCTGCACTACCTTCTTCTCCTCCAGATATTGGTCCATCTCGTTCTCCTACCTGCACGCTGCGTTGAGAGCCTCGTCCAAGGTGCGGTGGTCAAATGCCACGAGCCTCGACCTCAATGATGGCTTAAGCCCCATCACAAACTTCTTTCCTTTCTTGCACTCATCAGTAACTATATGGGGAGCATATTTGGATAGTACGGAAAACCTGGCCTCATACTCCAACACCATCATGGAGCCCTTAGTGAGAGAGAGAAACTCCTGCTCCATCTTGTCCTGGATGTGCTCGGGGATGAACTTGGCACGAAAAAGCCTCGTGAACTCAGCCCAAATCACCTCTATGGCACCATCCTCATCCTCATACCTAGTGCGAAGTACGAAGGCCCACCAAACATCAGCTCTCTCCTGCAAAATACAACCCATAAGCACCAATCTAAACAACACTTTAACTTAACACAAGTACATAAACTTCAAGTACCTGAAGCATGTAGGTGGCCAGGCTAACTTTATATTCCTCAGCACACCTGATAGCTCGGAAGATCTTCTCAACTTTCTTCATCCAGCTCTCCGCAAAAAGTGGCTGACTCTCCCCCTTAAAAGAAGGCGGTGCCATCCTCTTGAACCTCTCCATGATGGAAGGACCACCATGGCCATGCTCCTGGGGAACTAGAGCTGGAGCCTGAGCCTGAGCCTGCAGTGCCACCTGAGTTTGTGCCTAAGTCTGCATTGCCTGAACCAGGCCTTGCATGAACACATCGTAGTCCACAGGTGGTGGTGGAGGAAGTACTATGGGACCCTAGGGTGCTGGGGCCTGCTGCTCACCCTTGTCCTCACGCCTCTACTCGTCATCCTGAGCCTAAGCACCATGCCTACCATGGCTCGCCATAGCCAGTAAAACAATTTAATCTAGTTAGAATCTAATTATTTAATCCTAACCATTTTCTTATCTATCTTTAATCCATTATCAGATATTTTTCTACATATGTGGACAATATTCTATAAAGACTTTGCAATATCATGAAGATGATGGTTTATTCATGTACTATCACAACCTTGGCTCTGATACCAATCTCTATAACGACCCTCTTTATACCGGTACGATTATACCAATCCACGTCAGTACAAAGGACGCCGTCATAGTGAGACATTTACCCAACACTAAACAATAGGTTGAAATGTACATGAATAACAAGGAAAGTATAGCGGAAATAAAATGTAACTCTTATTCCATCATCTTTCACATATTCCACAATCTATATAGCAAGGTAGATAACAAAATTCCACATTATTACGAGTCCAAATAAAATACATTGTTCATGACATTGTTAACATACTATGAAATAAAGTAAACTAAGCAACGATCTTCACAAGAGCAGCTACTCCTCATGCTCGGAGTCGCTCCTCACTAAGTCCTCTCAAGTACGGGGACTCCTGTCTCACCTGTATGTCAAAGCAAGTATGAGTCTTCCAACAAGACCCAGCAAGTAATCTAAAGATAGCATCCTTACACATATCACATACTAATCTAATTAACAATAAAGGAAACACATGGCACATGCTTCATATGAATTAAGCAAACACATAAGAACAACCTATGACATGCTTTCTATACATAATAAATAACATGATTCTTTGTTTCAAATTCTATTCATATTGTTTCACAATTATACACAATTTAATCATGGGAATATGCACATGGTAAATAGCAAACCTAGCATGATATCTAATCATTTTCACATGCATTCACAACACTTATTCACATATTATCTTGCTATTTTAATATAAAATTTACACATTCACATGGTATCACATCTCTTCACATGTTAACACGTTCACATTACACTATCACATGCTCATATTTCACATTTGCACAATTCACATATTTACATTTCACATGTTCACACATTTTACACTTAATTGTCGTGACACATAGTCCTAACCACCATAAAGAAGGACACACATACACATACACATATCCGTCACCTAGGCAACATAGTGACGAATCTTGGTTAACTGCGCAGAACCGAGAGAAGCCCTCTCCACCCTAACCAGTGCTACTTGTCCACATCCAGGATTTCATCCTAATGCCCATAGGATATCACATACACATTGAGCCTTCCCATAGGGACTTTACTACAGTACGGCTCCACAGCCTTCTATGGTAGTAGTGTCAATATCGGCACAAATTACACATTAACTTCATCACATATTTTACTCACTTATATACACACTTTAAATAACACACATGCTTCAGTTTATAGAACATAATGTTACTATTTCACAGTGATAATTAGATCATAACAGAGTCCTATCATGCTGCTAAGCATTGAAATTTCACATGATTTAAATTAACATACTCAATATGCTCTAATTATCCTTGTTGAAAGCAAACTATATCCACGAGTGTCAGAAAAGTGTCAAATTTATCACAGACCTCTTACAGATAATATGTCACATGTCTAATTTTTCATATTTTTCAGAAGTGCAAAACTAATTTTAACAGTTTAAATAGATTTCATGCAAAATTACCAAGAAATTGACATTAGCATGGTTTACAGTAAATCAGTCATCCCTAATAGTTCTAAAACTTGAAAAAAAAAATCATAAGATCATGGAAATTTTCTGAAACCCTAACATGCAACAATTCCATTTATTCCAAATTAAACATGGTCAAATCATGCTCATTTCTGTAATACATAAATTATATTAAATAAAATTATGCACATAAATTCGACATACCCTCATGATATGACCTACTAACCATATCTGACCAAACATAAAATTCACAATATGTACAAATGACCAGAAGATCGAAAATCATCATGCAGTCATGATACATGAGGTTTTGTGAAAAATAGAAGAACTTGGCATCAAGAGTCTTGCCGCCAACATGGGTTAACAGCACAGGATGTTGCCGCCAACTCAAGATCTTGAAGGCAACAAGCTTGCCGTCAATTTCCTGTCTGCACAAAGTGCAGATAGAATGCAAGAAAAATGGAGAATTGGGGGTTCCAAGACATGAGATAAAATCCAGAAAAATCCTGAGACCTAAAGGATATGTGTAGGGATGAGACCCCTGGATTACTAGCCTGCAAATAAATCTATGAAGGTCTAATTTCATTGGTGAAGCCCTCCTTAGCCAAGCTAAGAAGGTGAGATTTCCTCTCCAACTCCGGTCCTGTTGATGTAGATAGATCTTTGAGAGTCGGGGAAGATTTAGCAACCCAAGGTGCGCCTCCCAGTCGAAGAAGATCGTTGGAAGAAGCACAGAATCGTTGGATCAAGCTTGCACAAAGTTCAATTTTCTCACAGGAACCCTAGTTTTTCTGAAGAGCCAAAAAGACCTAATCTCTCCGAAATAGGGTGTTTTAAAGGCCAATGGGTCGGGGTACCGTTGGAGGTGGGTTTCCTAATCAAGAACCGCAAGAAACGCAGCCGTTTCCAGATCTGAAATCGCAACAAAAATGGAGAAGTAAACAGCCACATTGCTTCCGTTAACAAGAAGTCACCGTCCATCGATCTGGACGTTAACAAGAAGTAAACGGCACACTGGTTGCCGTCAACATACCCTTAACGTCAAGGGATGTAGATGTTAACTGGGATTTTGGGCAGATAATAGAAATATCTGTTAACATACATACACCATATAAATATATACAATATACACAACATTATTTAAATACAATATATACATAATTAAATAAATATAGTATGCATAGAAATAAACACATATATACATATATATATATACATAGGTAAATAAATAAACATGCTATTTACAACTAATATCATATGCATATAATTAAACATAATATGTATAAAGTTCGAGGGCCTTACACACATTGTGTCTGAGCAGGGTATAGAGGTAGATAGGGCCAAAGTTGGCCTCATTGCTGATCTTCCTCCTCCAACCTCTGTGAGATAGATTCGTTCATTTCTTGGCCATGCCGGTTTCTATCATCGGTTCATTTAAAACTTTTTCGAAATTGCCCACCCCATAACTCTTCTCCTAACAAAGGATGTCCCATTTCACTTCGATGATGCTTGTTTAGAGGCCTTCACTACTTTGAAAGAGGCTTTGACCAAAGCTCCCATTCTTCAAACTCCTGATTGATCATTGCCCTTTGAGATCATGTGTGATGCCTCTGACTATGCCATAGGTACTATTTTGGGACAAAGAATTGATAAACGTCCTGTGGTGATCTATTATGCGAGTCGCACCCTTGCCGATGCTCAATTGCATTACACCACTGTAGACACCCGATTCTGGCTAATGGGTTGAACCGCATTTCTTGTTATCTTAGTGAGCCCCTATTTGGTCACTCACCTTGAGCCCATCATTAGCCTTGTTTTGAGCCCATTAAACCATTAAAATGTCTTGAAATCCCGCACATTATCACCTTGAGAGAGTCCTTGGGGCATAATAACTCTTATCTTATCATGTGGTTGGCTGATAATTCTGAAATAATTCGGATTTATTGTCGCGACGCCTCGTGGCGCCGCGTCTCTAGTCGCGACGGTTCTGGCAGCCGCGACAGCCCATGCATTATCCATGCACGTGGGTAATGCTGTCGCGTCAACCCACCCCGTCGCATCTTAGTCGCGGTCCTACGATACGTCGCGACAATGGCCGAACCCTCTGGCCTCTATAACTACCCCCTATTTATCCTCCTATGAACTTGACTTAATCCTAGAGATTATCCCTGCCCCTTGGGGCGGGAGTCCAGCCCTAGGGACTCTCCTAAGGGTTGCTATGGACTCTATATCCGATTTTGATGAAGCTTTATCTCCCATTTTTAATTTTGAACCTTTTTATGAGATAATGTCATTTATTCCCATTCCAAGCTCTATTTAAACAAGGCCCCTCCTCAAGGATGAGGAGAGCCTCAATTACCACCCCGAAGGGCTGCCGAAATTCCCTCTCACCCATACTTCGCATCGCAGCCACTCATTTTACCATTTCCCTTCACATTCCACTCCACAAAGCTACTCTTTTCACCATCAACGGAGCACGGAACGTGAAGAGGGCAACCCAAATGATCTTCTGGAGCATTTGCACATCTTTGGAGCAGTACCCACGCTAGGGAGTCGCCCCCAATGGGGCTCATCTTCTTCTTCCTTCCTTCCTCCTATTTCTACATGCATTTTTGTGTTATTCCTAGATAGAGCATGTTTACTATCCACCCACATTTTCCTACACCCATAGGGGTTCAAAACCACCCCAAGTGCGTTCCCACCATGATTCACCATTTCTCTCCATTTTTAGAATAGATACTATGCTTAACATATTCTAATAGGGTGTTTTCTTTGTGATTTTCTTTGATTGGCAGGCAAGCAAGTGAAATCTACGAGAAGCTCTGGTTCTCTAGCTGGCTGGAGGACGAGAAGAAGGTCCATACCCAAATTCTCCCGCATTCAGAGAACGCGACGGCTAAGGGTGACGCGACCATAGACGCGTCGATGAAAGCTGACGCGATATCAGTCACCGCGGCAGCCATGGCGACCGCGACAACAGGTCCGTTTCTGTTCTCTTTCCTTTTCCTAGTTTAAGTTAGCCATCATCTTCTTTCTATTATTAGGCAACTTGCTAGGTGGCGATCACACATATTTCCACACCACTAGTCTTAGTACACGATCGTGTGTCAAGGGGAGTCCAATCCCTGTGATTACACCTTTTGGAGATCACGGTGGGACCTTCACTGCCACCCTCGTGGATTTTGACTGTTTGCTTGCCATGTTTTCCTTTTGTTTGTCACTTTAGTGCCCTGTTAGTCTTTTGTTCTTTGTTTCCTGTATATTTTCCTGCTATGTTAGTGTCGCGACAGATCGTGGTGATGCGACATGTTCGCGTCACAACGGGGAGACGCATTCTTAGGTCAGTGCTTGTTATTCCCCATGCCCTCTCTATCCAATGCCTATGAGATCATGCATCCTTGTTCCATTGCCTATATCATGTATCATCATGCTTCTGCCTGTTAGAATCCTGTCAAGGTTCGGATTTTCCTTTCATTTTCATTTGTAAGTTTTCGGTTCCTGTCGCCGCAGCCGGAGAGGACGCGAACAGGTCGCGTCTTGGCACAACTACGCATTATCAGGTTTGCTTTGTATGTTATTGTTTTTATCCATGAACCGATTTCTCTGTTTTTCCTGACCTATGTTGTACTGATTTAGTGCCTTTTGTTGTTTCTCATTTTGGTAGGGTAGTCTGTTTGAGTTGAATTGGTGACTTGTTGTGTTTTCGGGCCTCTGTCATTATCGCGGCAGCCCGCGCTGTCGCGATAGGGTCGCGGTGTACCCGGCCGTCGCGACTCTGCCCGAAGACTTGTTTTGTCACCCTGTTTGCTCCTTATCTTCATCCTTGCATACATTTTGGGCTTCTTAGTCCCTTACATACGCCACTCATCCCATTTGATCAGGTTCTCCCTTGATGAGTGAGTCCTCTCACCTACGAGCACTCGTAGGCTGACTCGGACCCACCTTCCGAGGACCTCCATAAGTCCTCGTGGCCGTACGCACATTGCGGTTCACCGGGCTGGTTGTACCCATCGCACCTTTTAGTTTGAGCCATCCTCGTATGTGAGTGTGCACCACCCTTAGCCGTACCGGAGAACTTGAGTCCATTCCTATTAGGGACCGCTTGACCGAGTGACATCTCTTTAATCAATTCATTTAAAAGGTCAAGTTCAAACCTTAAGAAATTTGCGCTTTAAGCATGACAACTTGACTGCTTTGATCCACCCCTCCTCATCTCAGTCTTTCTTGTTGTGTTAGAGTTTAGGTGTGTCTGTATCACCTTCCCAAATTGGTTGGGGAGGTGCATGCGTCGCTGCCTAGGGAGATCGAGTCAGTCCCCTCCCATCCTTGTGCTTTATCATAATCCTTTGTTCGATATGGACCAATTCCATGTCCTTGCCGATGATACCTTGCCTATCGGGCTCCTTGAGGATGTGGCCCAATCCACTTCGGCCGTACTTCCAGCCCATGTTCAGTCTCCTCTCATCATTGGGGGTCAATCCCGTCCTCCTTCCCCTCCGAAGGGAGATGACCCCCATTCGCAATTCAGTCAGCTACTCCCTCATCTGACTTCAGAACAAGTTCAAGAATTCATTGCTGTTGCCAAAGGCAAGAAGCCTTGTCTCCATCTGCTCATAACTCAGTTCGGCCAATGGACTCCTCCGCCCATGTTGCTTCAGCACCCCACCTTTCTTCCTCAGGGGCAGATCCTACACCCCTCCGTCCTCAAACCATTCACTTTTCAGAGCCAAACTACCTTCCGGCACTAGAGGTTCGGCCTCGATCCCCTCCAACTTCAAACTATTATACAGCCGAACCTGCTTTTCTGCCCCATGAGAGGTCTCATACTTTTGAGCAACCTCACTCCATTGTCTCTACACATCACGTTCAAGCCCCCTCCGACTTCCTTGCGGAGTGGGCCGTTATGAAAAAGGAGCTCCATGACCTCAGAAGGCAGATAGACCCTCGAAAGATAGCTGACATTGCTCTCCCATCATTCCAATACCTTCGGGTGCCGCCTCAGTCAGAGCTCCCTGTTTATCGGCGATACTCTGGGGTAGGGGACCCCTATGTTCACTTGAAGGATTTTGTTTATGAATCTGCACCTCACAAGTACGACCGTCACCTCATGGCCTACTTGTTCAGAAAATCCCTAAATGGTCCGGCTCTAGAATGGTTTTATTCTTTACCTCCCGAGGAAGCTGAGGATTTCAGAATTGTCCAAGAGAGGTTCCTGCAGCAATTCCAAGATCGGGTTGGACCCGAATATTCTTTTGTGGATTTGGTAGCCGAGAAGATGAAGCCTGATGAGGAGTTCTCTGCTTATGCCGATCGATGGCGCGCACTATCTTCCAAGGTCCGCTGCCCCATGCCAGAAGAGGAGAAAGTCAAGTTGTTGATCTCCAATGCGACCCCTACCTACCGAGCCATCCTAGCCATAAACGACATTACTACCATGCACCAGCTATATAGCCGAGCCCACTTTATCCAAACCCAACTCAGAGACTCGCCTATACACTCCATGTTCGAGACCCCTAAAACCCGGTATGCCAAGAAACCCCAAGGTCCAGTCACCGAGGGAATCCAAACCAACGAACAGGTAGGTGCAGTTAGTAATCCCCAAGGCCCAATAGGTAGATCCCAGCAACCTCAACAGCCATGGAACAACAATAGACAACCTCCTCCTCAAGGTCAGAATCCTCCACAAGATCAGCGTCAGTACTCTCAAGTCCCTCCACCCCAGAATGGTTTTGCACCTACGAAACCCAATGGACCCAAGAGAGCCCAATATCCTCCTTTGCCCGAATCATTGGCCGATGTCTTCGCAGCCCTCATGTCCTTGAATGCCCTCCGACTCCCTCCTGAAAATTCGAATTGGAATATGGCAGTGGACCAGACAAAGTACTGTGTGTATCATCGCCACCTGGGTCACAATGTATCGGGCTGCTTCCAATTCAGGGACATCATATATGATCTTCTTGAGCAAAATCAGATTGATTGGGCAGAGATGAAGAGGCTAATCCAGACACTAAGAGACCAGCAGGGCCAGAGGCAACAGCAACAGCAGCAGAGGCAACAGCAGCCACAGCAGCAGCAACAGCAGCAACAGTACCAGCCCTTCCAGCAACAGTATCACCAGCAACAGCAACAGGACAGCCACAGCAACCGCAGCAGCCGACGAATGACCTTGGCATAATCCACAATCCCATGCCCCAACATCCAGTAGCTCCAAACCATCAGCCTGCTCCATCGCCTCCTCCACCCGTACAAGTCAATCCAGTTGTCCATCACCCGCCACCAGACGCTCAATGGGCCTTTGATGATGAACACGAAGTGGGCCAGCTTTTGGCTATTTCTCACATCACGCCCTCCACTACCACGTCTTTACCCAATGAGCCTCCTTCCTTCACACCCACCATTGCCACCATCACCTCACCACCCTACAACTCCCCCATCATATCACCCATTACTCACCCACCAAACAACATCCCGCTATCCCCTGCGCCAGCACCATCACTAGCCAACCCCTCCATTCTGGACACCTCACCTTCTCCCCTCCACCACAACCTTGCCTTGCGAAGCGGACGGATGTTCCACCGGATGTACCCTAATGCGTCCGTGGCCTTGCCAGGTCAGCCGATACAACAAACCAGCACTCAACAACAACAAGATATGGAGGAAGTAGAGCCAGTCCCGGGGACCCAATATGATATTTTGAAACATCTGGACCAAACTCCCGCCAAGATCTCTATTTTGGAACTAATCAAGAGATCACAAACTCATCAAGATGCCCTTAGGGCCTTCCTACAGAGGGTCATGGTCAGCGAGGACGTGAACCCTGACAACCTGCCCTCCGTGCTTGCTATTGTGAACAAAGGACCAACAATCACTTTCTCCGATGGCGAGTTAGCTGCTCCTGAAGCCAGGAAAATGCCCTTGTGTGTAACACTCACAATAAATAAGGTAGCCATTGATGCAGCATTGGTGGATACAGGAGCTTCGATCAATGTATGTCCACTAAGCACATTAAGAGCCTGCAACATCTCAGAGCGCCAGTTGCAACCTACTCCCACCACCATAGCTGCATATGACAATTCCCGGCGGGCTTGTCATGGGGTCATCACATTGCAGGCAGAACTGGGGCCACTTGTTATGTCAGTCGAATTTTATGTGTTGGACATCGATCACACTTACAAAGCTATCCTGGGACGTCCGTGGATTGAGTCACTAGGGGCAGTGCCTTCCATAGCACACCAATGTTTGAAGTTCCCGTTTCAAGGAAGGATAGTCAAAGTCAAGAGTGTAACGACAACCCACACTGTGGAAGCTGTTGAAAAAGTTCTGCCCTCAGTCTGGCCATCCAACAAACCCGTCATTTCAATACTTGACGTGAACTATCCATGGGCCTATACCTTCTCCTCCAATCGCCCAATTGTATCCCCATCAGTGGCAACAGTTAGGAAGGATGGGTCAGCAAATGCAAAAGGATGGGATATCATGTTCAGGATCGGATACCAGACTAGAAAAGGGTTAGGTACTCACCTCCAAGGTAGGGTCAAAGCAGTCACCGGCATAAGAAAGTCTACAAAACATGGCTTAGGATATACAATATGGGCAGCATTATCATCTACCTCGCAGTCGGATCAAGGGCCCTTTATTTGGACACTTTATGATCACTTTGTCAGGGTGCCTGTACAGCCAGGATATAACACTATGGTGAAAGAAGTTCCAAGTTCGGCATATCAAGTCCTAGAAGCTCAACGTCCTGGCAAGAAGAAGAGGGCCGAGACAGACCCAGAAGCACAAGATCTCGAAGACCTAATTTCAGCAGTCAGCTTGTTATTTAAAGAATCTGAAGCAGAGGCAGAGGAGCCAGAATTGGAAGATCTCATTTCAGCCGCCAGCCGCCTGTTTGTCGAGGAGGACGTGTCTCAAACAGCAATGTCAGCATCAACAACCACCACCAAGCGACAGTTGCTTGGATTCGGTGAGGAAATCGAAATTGTTAGTTCAGCCAAATCAACAAGGGAACTCTGGCCAGGGTTATCCCGATCTTTCAGTCACTTCGTTTCATCCGTCTTTGTCCATAATTTCAATTCCATTCCCTTATCTCCTCCCCTCATTCTCCAATTCTCCCCCGACGCTGTAGAAGCGTTACTCCGCCCTTCAACCTTCTTCACCATCCTCTTTAATGGCTCGGTTCTGTCCTTCTCCCGAAGCCTCCCGAGTTAGTTTAATGTTTTCTTAAAAAAAAAAAAATTGTGTGTCTTCCTGCTCCCGACGGCGATCCCCGTCACCTCCCTTCTGCTCCTACTCTCGACGGCGATCCCCGTCACTTCCCTCCTGCTCCTGCTCCCGACGGGGATCCCCGTCACCTCCCTCCTGCTCCTACTCCCGACAGCGATCCCCGTCACCTCCCTCCTGCTCTTGCTCCCGACGGCGATCCTCGTCACCTCCGTCCTGCTCCTGTTCTCGACGGCAATCCCCGTCACCTCCCTACTTTCTCCTGCTCTCGACGGCGATCTCCGTCACATCTACTCCCCGGCGGTGATCGTCGTCCTTCTTTCGCTCAATTCACGCCTTCACCTGGTGACCAGACATGGCCATTTCGGGCGATTCGGGTGAGGGGCCTTCTGCTCCCCTACACCCCGATGATGTTGCTGGCACCCTGAGCTCGGGTGGCCCGCTTCCTCCTCCAGCCCCATCGGAGGACCTTCGCGGCCCTGCCACACCCTTTGTTTTCCGTTCCAATAAACCTCTGGATGCTTCTCCAGAGCCTCCTGTAAATATCAGATCTAGCTCAAAATCACGGGTAAGTTCTAGCAAGTCCCCGTCCTCGTCTAAGAAAAAGAAGGGTAGTGGCATACCCCGTAGATATCTCTTAGACTTAGTTCAAAGGTGTGGTGCTCTTCTAGCCGTCGAAGAGTTCGTCCACGAAGCAGTGGTTCTGAACTTAGAAGAGATACATATAGAGGAAGGGCTAGACGATGGCTTTGGGATATATGAAATCGTAGCCGAAGGAGACCCATTAGATGAGAACGATTGTGAGATAGAGGATGCTGCTGAGGCGTATGCTAGTGGTATGGGGAGATTCGATGAACCTACCTTAGCAGTCGATGAACCCATTAAAGAGGTAAATGTGGGAACAAAAGAGGACCCCAGGTTCTTAACCATAGCCTCTAATCTCCCTCCCAAAGAAGAAGAAGTGCTCATAGAAATGTTGAGGGAGTTCAAGGATTCGTTTGCCTAGTCCTACGATGACATGCCCGGCATTGACCTCATCTGGTAGAACATAGGTTGATCTTGAAGCCAGGGGCAGTTGCCGTCAAACAAAAGCTACGGAGATTCCTCCCACACATTTCTTTGAAGATGAAAGAGGAGATTGATAAGCTACACAAAGCTAAGTTCATCCGTGTAGTCCTCTATCCTTTGTGGGTGGCGAACATTGTCTCGATGATGAAGAAAGACGGAAGAGTGCGTATCTGCATAGACTTCCGGGACTTGAATAAGGCATGTCCTAAAGATGATTTCCCCTTACCTCACTTGGACGTTCTGATTGATAATACAGCAGGGTTCGAAACTCTATCATTCAAGGATGGGTATTCCGGCTATAATCAAATTCGTCTAGCCCCGGAGGATCAAGAGAAGACCTCCTTCACCACCCCATGGGGAACATATTGCTATGTGGTCATGCTGTTTGGACTGAAGAATGCCGGCGCCACTTATCAAAGAGCAATGTTACATATCTTCCACGACATGATACATATTGATGTTGAGGTTTACGTGGATGATATCGTGGTGAAGTCGTGGACCCAAAGAGAGCATTCCTCCATGCTTGCCAAAGTTTTCCATCACGCGCAAGAATATCAATTGAAGATGAATCCAAAGAAGTGCGTGTTTGGAGTTTCCTCAGGAAAATTGCTAGGCTTCATTGTTAGTAAACGGGGGATTCAAATAGACCCACACAAGGCCAAGGCAATCAATGAGATGCCTCCTCCCAAGAACATATCTGAGCTTCGAGGTTTGATTGGTCGGCTTCAGTTCATAAGGAGATTCATATCTCAGCACTCTCAAAGATGTCGTCCCTTCTACGAACTGTTGAGAGGAGGAGTTAATTTTGAATGGAACGATAAGTGACAAGAGGCCTTCGATGAGCTCAAGAGTTATCTTATGAATCCGCCCGTGCTTCAGGCACCTATCCCTGGGAAACCTTTAATCCTATATCTGTCAACAATTGAGGACTCCCTAGGAGCTGTCCTTGCTCAGCATGATGAATCCGGCAAAGAAAGGGCAGTCTACTACCTGTCTAGGCTCTTCAATCCTGTCGAGCTCAAACTCACCACAATGGAGAAAACATGTGCAACGCTAGTCTGGGTAGTGCAGAAATTGAAGCACTACTTCCTAGCTCATAAGGTGAGTTTGATTTCTAGAATGGACCCTATTAGGTATCTCCTGGAAAAGCCAATCCTCGCCGACAGATTGGCATGCTGGCAAAGTTTCCACTCTCAGTTTGATATCTCCTTTATTGTTCAGAAAGCCATAAAGGGGTATGCCATTGTTGAGCACCTTGCTCACCTCCCTCTTCCTCATAGTGATATGGTTCAAGAGGAATTCCCCGATGAAAACCTATCACTTGTCTGTCATGATCCCTTCTGGTCACTCCACTTCGATGAGCTCTCAATTCTAGGGGATGGGGCATAAGTGCTATCTTGCTCACCCCAGAAGGGGTCACTATTCCTTTGGCTTATCAACTCCAGTTCTATGCCACCAACAATATCTCCGAGTACGAGGCTCTCCTTGTCGGTCTTGTGACGGCCCTCATTATACCGGTACGGTTATACCAACCCACGTCGGTATAGTGAGTGCTGCCAGCCACAGTGGGACATTTACCCAACGATACAAACAGCTGAGATACACGCGAATATATATAACAGAGTAGCGGAAGTAAAAGAGAACTATCTCCATTCATTCATCATCCACATTAAACATACATGCAGTTTACAATTTCAAAAGGAACTAAAATTCACATGATTTAAATTACTGAAATAGAGATACACAATGTCCACATATTACATTCTTTTAAATGATAATTCTAATACAATGTCCATGTACATACTAAGAAGTACACAATCACAAGATCTCAAAAACTGGCTAGTCTCCACGCTCGGAGTCCGTCTCCTGCTGCCTCCTCCGAGGGTACTGTGTCACCAACTATACCTGTACGCCGAAGCAAGGAGTGAGTCCAGGGACTCAGCAAGTAACACTATGCATGATATACACGTACAAGTCCTAGTGGTTTCTACACGCACATTACACTTTACAACACATAGCATGCTAGTCCATTTAAGTTTTCAACCTATCATGAAGGTTCTACAATTTTATACATGACGCATGCTTTCAGATTTCAAAAATAACATTCACCTATCACATGGTCTCTATTCAATTCACTCATGGGACTTTAATCAAAACGTGAGAGCTATTGACATGAACAATTTACATACATGAACGGGGAACATAATTAGCATGGATTCCACATGTTCTTAAGTACATACATAATTTTTATCATGCTTTAGGTTGCTGATCTCACATGGTCCAATAACTATAACCCTACACATGAAAGCTATAACGTTGCTTAAACATAACACATGAACAATCCATCATGCCATTTTGCTCACATACTCGTTTGTTGTTCCTAACATGGATTCTAAACACTTTTGCACACATAAACATGAGAATAATGACATGCATTTTCTGAATTCACTTGGTTTCAGATTTAGTTTCACATGGTTTCTATAACACATTTACATATCTAAGATTTCACATTTTTCTTTACACTAGGTTCCTCTTCTCACATGTTTACACTTTACACATACACATTCACATATCACTTACACATTTACACATGGTCACATACACTTTACACATTACACTTTACACATATTTTAGTGCCGTGACACATAGTCCAAACCACCAAAGAAGGACACAAACACATCACATCACATAGACGCCATCTAGGCAATACAATGGCGACTCTTGGACTGCGCAGACCGGGAGAACAAGTCTCCACCCTAACCAGTGGTACTTGTCCACCTCCAGGATTTCCCCCTAATGCCCTTAGGGTCACTTAACACAATGAACTTTCTCAGGGGGACTTTTCCCTGATACGGCTCCACTGCCTTCTCGGAAGCAGTATCACATTGGCACAGTTTACACTTTTACACATTTACCGTTTTACACATGGTTTTACAATTGACACTCTTCATTTCATTCACACTTTCTTACTCACATGAACACCTCTGTTTTCCTAACATGGTACTACAGAGTTTTCAAGATTCAACACATAGTAAACACACCAATCATGCTGGGTTTAGACAAAATCTAATCACGTTTCGATCATATGTACGAATTATTCATAATTCACATGAAAACACATAACTTTTTATTTACTGTTCCAATTAACCTTGAAATTTTAACCACATGCTGTTTTCGGGTTCAAAATCATACCCTCAATTTTTCAGATTTTTCTGAGCTAAATAGGATTTACAGAAAATCAAACACCTAATTAGCACATTATTCACAATTTACGTTAACATGGAATTTACACATCATGCAATTTACCACTTGCTGTTTAGCCATAAGCTACCAACATATGCATGAAATTAGAGTACAACATTTCCCTAATTCATACATCTATGGATTTAACACTACGAATCATTTTTACATACTTCTATTCTATCGAACCGAAACTATTAACAAATTACACAATCATGGATAAGTTTCCTAAATTTGCAAACACACATGCTGACCCACAATCTTCATGATTAGACCGAAATCAAGGCATTCAACTCACTGTAGTCATGGAACATGGGTTTGCAAAATTATCTACAAGTCATGCTCACAAGATTAAAGACACCATTTTTCCACATTCACCATCACACCACATTCATTCACAACCACAATGCACAATATACATAGCTTATAGGAATACCATATATCCTCATCACGGAAATCATAACGAAATTAACATATAAGAGGGACAGAACAGCTCACTGTTCTGTCCTGGCAAACTAGACGGCGGTCTCTGGCCGCTGACTCAGAGTCAGCGGCATGGTCGATGGACGCCAAGGAAGAACTGGGCGTCCAGGGACCTTGCCGTTTACTCAGGTCTGTGCAGAAACACAGACCCGAGCTCTGAAATTTGGGTGAAATGGAGGGTCTAGGACTCGAGGAAAATTTCATAAAAATGTTAAAAACCTCCTAGACTCATACGGGCACTCCATAGATAGGTCACTTGCCTTTCAAAATTTCTTCTAAGGGATTTAGAGGCTTGGTGAAGACCTCCTTGGGCAGTCCCAAGAAGTTGCAGAACCTTCCTCTAGATCGCCTTCCTCCGGGTTCCTGGTTGATCTCCTCGCCGAGGGGATGATGGGGAGGCCTTCCCCTATGCTTCAGCTTCCTCCTTGATGCAGAAGATCTTCAAATGAACCTCCAAGGGGTCGGATTTGGGGGTTCAAAAAGGGGTTTTTCTCACAGAAAGCTCTAGGGTTTTTCTCTCCTCTTCTCTCCTCTTGCAAGGGTGAAATGAGAAGTGGGGAGAGGCCATTTCGGGTTCAGCATGTAGGAGAGGCCCTCACCCACTCACCATGCCGATTAGACAGCCTTAGAGCCGTTGGGGGACATCCCCCAATGGTTGCCATGCCTTGTTTCAGAAGACAGCAGCTCTGCTGCGCATGCAGGCCAGAGAAGTTGGCGTCCAGATCGCTGGACGCCGGAATTAGGGTTGGCGTCCAGGGCTGGACGCTAACACCACCTCAACGGCCTGGGGATTGACACCAATAGGGCCTTCGGCCAGAACCCTAATTTATGCAGAACCAAGCATACCAAGCTTCTATACATGCAATAAGTACATGGTATTATATTCACACTATCATCATGCAATACACACACTATTTACGTTTAATATAAACACATGTACACATATTTATACTATTTTAATATCCACGTAAATACGTACATACATACTCAACACAATATACACACATAAATATGAAAAGTACGACGGAAATTCGAGGGTCTTACACCCTCTCCCCCTTAAAGAAAACTTCGTCCTCGAAGTTAGAACGACACTACTCAAACAAAAGGGGATACTTCTTCTTCATCGCATCCTCAAGCTCCCACGTAGCCTCCTCACGCGAGAAGTTCCGCCATAGAACTTTCACCGACGCGATACTCTTGTTCCGGAGATGCTGAACCTTCCGGTCAAGTATGGCTACTGGCTGCTCGACATACGAAAGATCTGGCTGGATCTCCACTGGCTCATGACTAATCACATGAGACGGATCTCGGACATACTTCCTGAGCATAGATACGTGGAATACCGGGTGACGCTAGCCAAAGCTGGGGGTAAAGCTAGCTCGTACGCCACGTTGCCCAAACGTCTGAGAATCTCATATGGGCCAATGAACCTAGGGCTTAGCTTGCTATGCCTGCCAAATCTGACAACTCCACGAGTAGGCGATATCTTCAAGAAGACATGATCGCCAACCTCGAACTCCAAATCCTTTCTCCTGTTGTCGGCATAACTCTTCTGCCTATCCTGTGCCGCAACAAGCCTTTTTCTGATAAGCTGAATCTTATCCGAAGTTTCCTGAACCAACTCCGGTCCGATCAACTGCCTATCACCAGTCTCCTCCCAACATAAAGGAGATCTGCAGGGCCTACCATACAACGCCTCGAATGGAGCCATTCCAATACTAGCATGAAAGCTGTTGTTGTATGCGAACTCCACAAGAGGTAAATGACGCTCCCAATCATCCTTCCAATCCAGAACACACTCTCTCAACATGTCCTCGAGCGTCTGGATAGTCCTCTCGGACTGTCCATCGGTCTGGGGATGAAACGCCGAACTGAGCTTAAGCTCCGAACCTAACGCATCCTGAAGACCCTTCCACAATCTCGAAGTAAATCTCGGATCTCGATCCGAAATGATCGACTTCGGCACACCATGCAATCTAACGATACCACTAACATACAATCTAGCTAAGCTCTCTACTGACTGCTTCTTCTTCATAGGTAAGAAATGAGCAGTCTTCGAGAATCTATCTACAACTACCCAAATCGAGTCATTGCCCCTTCTAGATCGAGGCAAACCCGATACGAAATCCATAGTGACAGCTTCCCACTTCCATACGGGGATATCCATCCTCTGCATAAGGCCGGATGGTCGCTGCCGCTCGGCTTTCACCTGCTGACAAACTAGACATCTAGACACATAATCCGCAACATCCTTCTTCATGCCGGACCACCAAAATGATCTCTTCAGGTCTTGATACATCTTAGTGTTACCCGGATGAATAGAGAATCGCGATCTATGAGCCTCCGCTAACACATGCTCACGGACATCTACTACATCGGGGACACAAACGCGGTGCTGAAATCTAATCACACCGTCCTCATCACGAGCAATGCCCGCCTTACCCACTAACTCTAACAATCTAGGATCGGCTTTCTGCTGCTCAATCACCTCATCCAAGACTGAGGATCTAAGGGATAGCTGAGCTACAAAAGCCTGACACAACGATGGCTCTAACTCGGTCATAGAGCACGCTGCATCCTCCAACATCTTCCAATCCTGCTGGAGCGAAGACCTCTTCCTACTAAGAGCATCCGCTACGACGTTCGCCTTTCCAGGATGATACTGAAGGTCGAAGTCATAGTCCTTCAAGAACTCAATCCATCTTCTCTGCCTCAGGTTTAATTCCTTTTGGGAGAAAAGATACCTCAAGCTCTTGTGGTCGGTAAACACCTCAAATCTGACACCATAAAGATAGTGCCTCCAGATCTTTAGTGCATGAACCACAGCTGCTAGCTCTAAATCATGAGTCGGATAGTTCCTCTCATGCTCCTTCAACTGACGAGAAGCATAAGCTACTACCCTCTCTTGCTGCATGAGCACACAGCCTAAACCAATCCGAGATGCATCCGTATAAATGGCAAAGCCTTCTAGACCACTGGGCAATACCAATACCGGAGCAGAAGTAAGCTTAGCCTTCAATAGCTGAAAGCTGCGCTCACATGCCTCAGACCATACAAACTTCTCACCCTTTCTGGTCAGCTTTGTCATAGGGGCGGCGATGGATGAGAAACCCTCAATGAATCGCCGATAGTAACCAGCTAACCCAAGGAAACTACGAATCTCCGAAGGAGTCTTGGGAACATCCCAATCCATAACTGCCTGGATCTTTGCTGGATCAACAGCTACACCAGCGCCGGAGATAACATGCCCGAGAAAGTGAACCTCGCGCAACCAGAACTCGCACTTGCTGTACTTTGCATACAGTTTGTGCTCACGGAGAACCTCTAAGACTAACCTCAAATGCTGACGATGTGTGGTCTCATCCGGAGAATAGACCAACACGTCATCAATAAACACAACAACAAAGTATCTAAATACGGACTGAACACCCGGTTCATGAGATCCATGAACGCTGCAGGGGCGTTGGTCAATCCGAAAGGAAGAACCAAAAACTCATAATGTCCATAACGGGTTCTAAATGCCGTCTTGGACACATCCTCACTCCTAATCTTCAACTGATGATAACCAGATCGCAAGTCAATCTTGGAAAAGACTGATGCCTCTCGCAACTGGTCAAACAGATCATCAATCCAGGTAAGGGATACCTGTTCTTCACCGTCACCTGGTTTAGCTTCCTATAATCGATGCACAACCGAAGTGACCCGTCTTTCTTCTTGACGAATAATACAGGTGTGCCCCAAGGGGAAACACTGGGGCGAATAAATCCCTTATCGAGCAATTCTTGCAATTGCTTCCTCAACTCGGCTAATTCTGCAGGGGCCATCCGATATGGGGCCTTCGAGATAGGAGAGGTGCCTGGAAGCAACTCTATAGTGAACTCTATCTCCCTATCCGGTGGCAATCCAGACAAGTCATCGGGAAAGACATCTGGAAAGTCCTGCACCACATCATCTCTGCAAGAGTCAGTGACGAACCAGCATCGGGTACTAGCATAACGCTGGCAAGAAATGCGTCACAACCCTTGTTCACCATACGCATCGCCTTCATGGCAGAGATAACTAACTTTCCCGCTAAGTTCTTTGGCAAGGGATGAGAGAACTCATCCTCACCAGGAATGCGGAAAACAATCTTCTTTCTACGACAATCCACTAACGCATAGTGCTCCTCTAGCCAATCCAGACCAAGGATACAATCATAATCCTTCATCTTGAGCAAGAAGAAACACCCATCTAGGAACCTATCCTCAATGCACACAGGTAACGACGGAATGCACTTCCTAGTCGATATCGTACCCGCAGGGGTGTGCACAGACAAGGGAACCTCTAACTCCTCAGACTCTATGCCTGACTCTAGGGCTAACTGCCTAGCGAACCGCTCGGAAATGAACGAGTGAGTAGCACCCGTATCAAACAAAACCCGAGCGTGCACACCGAAAAGTAAAACTGTACCTTCGGTGACATGCTCCGCCTGCTCGGCGTCCTCACGAGCTAACGTAAACACTCGAGCTGGGGCTCGAGGCCTTCCTGGTCGTCCTGTAGCGGGCGCGGCTGCCGCTACTGCTGGTACTGGCGCTCCTCGTTGAGCTTCCTGCTGAAGTCTTGGGCAATCCTTGATCTTGTGGTCGCTGCTCCCACACTTTAGGCATCTACCCGCTATTAACCAACACTCCGAACCTCCATGGGTCTTCCCACAATGGGGACACTCCTTCTTCGCACCGGGGGAACGTATAGAGGGTACCTGATAGTTGCTGGCTGCCACTTGTTTCTGCGGTGTCTGGTACACCGTCTTCCTCTTGTCTTGCCGCTGGAAAGTTGCTGCCGGCCTCTTCTGCGATGCCTTCTTCTCCTCTAGATACTGCTCCATTTCTCCCTCCTGTCTGCAGGCTGCGCTGAGGGCCTCGTCTAGCGTGCGGTGGTCGAACGCCACGAGCCTCGTCCTCAGTGATGGTTTGAGACCCATCACGAACTTCTTGGTCTTCCTGCGCTCATCCTCTACTATGTGCGGTGCATATTTAGAGAGTTCAGAAAACCTTGCCTCGTATTCTAAGACGGTCATCGATCCTTGTGTCAGGGAAAGGAATTCTTGCTCCATCTTGTCCTGGATGTGCTCTGGGACGAACTTGGCTCGGAAGAGCCTCACGAACGCGTCCCACGCCACATCTACTGCTCCGTCCTCGAAGCGCGTACGCAGTAGGGAGGACCACCATACATCAGCTCTCTCCTGCAACACACCTTCATAAGCTCTAACTAACAAATAACAACCAACATTCAAGCATAAACTAAAGCATACCTGTAGCATGTAGGTGGCTAAGGTCACCTTGTCCTCGTCAGACACCTGAAAGCTCGGAAGATTTTCTCGATCTCCCTCATCCAGCTTTCTGCCAAAAGTGGATACTCTCCCCCTTAAAAGAGGGTGGGGTCATCCTCTTGAATCGCTCCATGATGGAAGGTCCACCATGGTCCTGAGCTGGGGCCTGAGCCTGCTACATTAAACAACAAGCAATATACAATAAACACAATATTATACAATTCAAATAGCAGACTACTTAGTTGTTTTATCATTTTACCTGGGCCTCCAACTGGGCCTGGAGTGCTGCCTGAGTGTGTGCCTGGGTCTGCATGGCTTGCACCAGACCTTGCATGAACACTCCATAGTCCACAGGCGGCGGTGGGGGAAGCACAGGACCCTGGGGGGCCGGGGCCTGCTGCTCCGCCCGCTCCTCACGCCTCTGCTCGTCGTCGCGAGCTGGCGCACCTCCACGTCGTCCACGGGAAGCCATGGCTGTAATAAAATTTCAGCCACTATTAGAGCTAGGTTACTAAGCTTTCTAACCATTTTCTTATCTATTTTTCACTTCTTATTAGTGTTTTCTACACATGTGGACATACTTAGCATGCAATGGGGATGATGACTTAGTTATATTCATGTGTAATCTCAACTGGTCTCTCTGATACCAATCTCTGTGACGGCCCTCATTATACCGGTACAGTTATACCAACCCACGTCGGTATAGTGAGTGCTGCCAGCCACAGTGGGACATTTACCCAACGATACAAACAACTGAGATACACGCGAATATATATAACAGAGTAGCGGAAGTAAAAGAGAACTATCTCCATTCATTCATCATCCACATTAAACATACATGCAGTTTATAAATTTCAAAAAGGAACTAAAATTCACATGATTTAAATTACTGAAATAGAAATACACAATGTCCACATATTACATTCTTTTAAATGATAATTCTAATACAATGTCCAAGTACATACTAAGAAGTACACAATCACAAGATCTCAAAAACTGGCTAGTCTCCACGCTCGGAGTCCGTCTCCGCTGCCTCCTCCGAGGGTACTGTGTCACCAACTATACCTGTACGCCGAAGCAAGGAGTGAGTCCAGGGACTCAGCAAGTAACACTATGCATGATATACACGTACAAGTCCTAGTGGTTTCTACACGCACATTACACTTTACAACACATAGCATGCTAGTCCATTTAAGTTTTCAACCTATCATGAAGGTTCTACAATTTTATACATGACGCATGCTTTCAGATTTCAAAAAATAACATTCACCTATCACATGGTCTCTATTCAATTCACTCATGGGACTTTAATCAAAACGTGAGAGCTATTGACATGAACAATTTACATACATGAACGGGGAACATAATTAGCATGGATTCCACATGTTCTTAAGTACATACATAACTTTTTATCATGCTTTAGGTTGCTGATCTCACATGGTCCAATAACTATAACCCTACACATGAAAGCTATAACGTTGCTTAAACATAACACATGAACAATCCATCATGCCATTTTGCTCACATACTCGTTTGTTGTTCCTAACATGGATTCTAAACACTTTTGCACACATAAACATGAGAATAATGCATCTTGCGGCTAGAAGCTAGTCTTGCGGCTGTCAACAGATGGAATGCATCTGTCGACATGCCCCAAGTTCCCAGAACCCAGAGTTTCTGGAAAAGCAGTAGCTGTCGACAGATGGCTCTCATCTATCAACAGATGAGTCTATCCTGTCGGCAACCCAACCAGGCCTGTTGATAATCTCAGAATTTTTATGAATAATTGTGCAATTTTATTGACAAATACTTGATAAATTCATAAATTTCTATTATCATTAGATTAAATGGATAATAATTGATTAAATCTCTGTTGTGTTGTATTTGCAGGATTAATGGGCCAAGAAATGAAGTGTCAAATGGGCCAACAAATTTGAGTGGATCAAGAGAGAATAATGAGAGATTCTATTTTTTTAATATTCTCTCTCTCTCTTTCTTTTAAAAAACACTTTCTCATTTTTTAAAATCCTCTCTCTTATTTTCCAAAAATCTCTCTTTCTTTTAATCTCTCCCCTTCCTTTCTTTCTCTACCACTTTATAAACTTCCCCCCTCTCTCTCTCATGGGAGGATTATTCTCTCTTCTAGTTTCTCTCTTTCTTTCCTGCGCACACCTTCTCTTCTTCTTTCTTTCCTCTTATTTCTCCTCTCTTCTGCCTTTCTTCTCCCTCTCTCCCAGTCTCTCTCTTTCTCTGTCACAACAGCAGCACACAGGCGCCTGCTGCTGCCCCGCCTGTGCGCCCCTGCGCGCCTTGCCGCTCGCAGCCCCTGCCTGGGCGCCCAGCCCGAGCGCCCGCCTGGACGCCCGCGCCCCTACGCGCCTGCCCGCGCGCCGCCCCGCCTGCGCGCACCCTGCACCGCCTACGCGCAGGCCCGCACGTGCCTACCCCGCCCTGCGTGCCTCCGTGCTCGCCGCGCCCTTAAAAACCATTTTTCCAAGAGCAAAACTGACATTGAATTTGATGGTACGGATAATATCTGCAGGCCGATTATTTTTGTGATCAAACCTCGCGGCACAGCGACACCTCCAAATCTCCCAAAGCATGAGAATGAGACAATAAATGGATATGAAACCAGATGGAGTTTGAATATTGGTATTATTAATAAAGTTCCATAACCTGGTGGTAAGTTGAGGATGTAGATGAGTATTATTTTGGACCAAGGGGAGGAACCAACTCCACAGGGTTGTTGCTAAGTCACTGCCAATAAAAACATGATTCAGATCTTCACATTTAGGAATAGCACAGCAGTTGCACTTGGAAACCAGTGGAATGCCACACTCTGAAATCCGGCCATCCACAGCCACAGCTCTATGAAGCAGTTTCCAACAGAAAAGAGACGCTCTAGGATTAAAAAGATGATGCCAATTTTTTTTGGATAGCCGGTCTACGTACTCCAGTATGTCTGACCAAGTCATAGGTGGATTTGGTAGTAAACTCCCCAGAAGAAGATGGCTTCCAAATGCATTTGTCCTCGTCCTGAGTTAGGGACAGATCAAGAAAAACCTGAGGTGAAATAAGAGAACGAGCAGGGTGATATGGATCCCTAACCACGGCCTGTAACGTAATACCAGCTGGTGGCGGCCCCAGCAAACTTTCTGCAATAGACTGATCCCCATACCAGGAATCCACCTGGAGTTAGCTTTGACAAGCACATTCGCATGCAACATCAGGTGGTTAGGTATACCAGGAATAAGCAAAGGAGAAAGGCCAGCAAAACGCCTTCTAGCATAACTCGCCCAGAGAGAAGTCCCATGAAGAATGGTCCAAATCTGTTTAACCGCCAGTGAGGTTTGAACATGGTTGATATTCCGAATACCTAGGCCCCTTCCACCTTAGGGCATTGGATTTTATTCCAAGCAACCCAGTGACGATGCCGAGATCCATCATTGCCATTCCAGAAAAAGGCCGTTGAACACTTCTCAACATAATAAATGATACCTTTTGGGAGATAAGAAGCAGCAGCCAGATAGATAGGAAGAGAGGCTAAAACCGAATTAATAAGAATAATTCTACCAGCTTGTGATATAAGCTTGGCCTTCCAACCGCTCAAAGTGGAATTGATTCTGTCAATTAGCATTTTATAATCAGAGGTAAGGACCTTACCAGATCGTAGGGGAACACCTAGGTAAACAAGCGGACCAGTCATATGTTTATAACCTATGATGTTTCTGAGCCGCTGGATAGACACAATAGTCGTATTCCTGGAGAGCATGAAAGAACTCTTATCAGCATTGATCAGTTGGCCTGAAGACAAAGAGTAAACCTCCAAGAACCTCATCAGCCGCTTCACATTATTAATACTACCATTTGTAAAAATTAAACTATCATCCGCGTAGAGCAAATGCGAGGGAGGCGGGCATCCTCAAGGGCCAGCATAAGATTTGAGGAAACCATTGTAGACCATCTGCCGCAAACCACGGCTGAGCACTTCTTCCATGATAATAAATAGAGCAGGAGCAATGGGGTCCCCTTGACGAAGGCCCCTAGTGGACTTATAAAAACCGGCCTGCATACCATTGATCAGAACAGAGAACCAACAGTTGGAGACAAGCATACCAACATAAGATATAAATCTGGACGCGAAACCAAATTTCTTCAGGACAGCAAATAAAAAATCCCACTCCACACTATCATATGCTTTCCGGATATCCAGCTTGAAAATGGCATTACCTCCTCTGGTTTTCCGGTCCACATCCCGCACTAACTGACGGGAAAGAAACATTATCAACAATAAACCTCCCTTTCACATAGGCGCCTTGCTCATCCGAAATGATCTCAGGAAGAATATTCTCCAATCTTCCACAAAGAATCCTGGATACAATCTTGTAACAGAAATTACAAAGGCTAACAGGCCGAAAATCGTTAAAAGTAGCAGGGTTGGCTTTCTTCGGAATCAAAGCAATAAGAGTAGAGGTAACCCCTCTAGGGAAGGCATACCCCTTGAAGAAACCAGAAACCGCATTAAAAAGAACCACTTTGATGATATCCCAACAAGTAGTATAAAATATACCTGAAAATCCATCAGGCCCCGGAGAACTGTTACCATTCATACTCCAAACAGAAGTCCTGACTTCCTCCATAGTGGGAGAAGCACAAAGCGAGGCATTCTGCTCATCAGAAATCAATTGAGGTATAACATCAAGAAGAGAGTGGTCAATTGAGTGCTGAGAAGACTGCATCAGATTTTGATAAAACCGGGCACCCTCTTGTTGAATCAAATCTTGGTTTTCCGTCCACTCCCCATCAACCTGGATTCTATGAATACGACTCCGACGGCGTTGGCCTTGCACCACAGCATGATAAAAACCTGAGTTCCTGTCCCCATTTTCCAGCCAGTTCATCCGGGCTTTCTGAGCCCAAAACGTGTCCAGACATAGCAACGCCTTTTCATAATTTGCAGAAACCTTATTGAGAGCAGCTCGGTTCTCCTGAGAAGGTAAGCAATCAAAGGTATCCTGATGAAGAGCAACTTCCAACTCTAGACGCTTGACATTATCCTCAACATTACCAAAAATGTTTTTATTCCAAACCCGCAAAGCATGTTTAACCGCTTTCAGCTTCATGAAGAAAGTAGTGAATGGATTAGGATGCCAAGTAGTATACACATTCCATGTCAACTTAATAACATCAAGAAAGGAGTCATGATAAGTCCACATAGCTGAAAAACAAAACGAGCAGGAGGATGGTTGTCCGTCACAATGGAAGCCAGAAGAGGAGAATGGTCCGAGGTGCATCTGATGAGGTGCTTAACATTAAAACCTTGGTAGTTGTTAACAAAAGCACTGTTCATCAGAAATCGGTCTAGTCTAGCTTTGATGGATGCCTGACCAGTGCGGTTATTAACCCAGGTGAAAGGGGAACCAACAAACCCTGCATCAACAAGGGACGAAGCATGCATGAAAGCATTGAAGTCCACCATGGATTGCAAGTTACCAAAAAGCCCACCAGACTTCTCAGAAGGAGTGGAGATGCAATTAAAATCTCCTCCAATGATCCATGGAATACTAACATTATCAGACTGAGCAATAAGGTCATCAAATAGGCAGCGTCTGGAGGAGACAGTACAGCTAGCGTACACAAAAGTGATCAGCATATGAGCCTGGTCTTCCTGAATAACTGAGAGAGTGACCTGTTGATCAGAAGAGGAGAGAACCTGCAAGTTGGCATTGCGCCAGAAAACCCACAGCTTGGAATCTTCCCCATAATTCCCAACAAAAGATTGCATGCGAAGAGATCTACATAACACGCTGGCCCGGCTAATAGGGATCATAAGCTCCGCAATAGCAACAATATCTGCATTATGTTCGTTGACGATTCTGCGCAGAGATCGCCTAGAGGCAGCATTAGAGATGCCCCGAATATTCCAGTAAATAATATAACTATTCATGAGGAAACGTAACCATTTTGGCCGCCCACAGCTTTAGTTTTTGACCTAGTGATCACCCCTATCCTCCTTCTGGCCTGAGTAGTTTCCATATCTTCAATAATTGGCATAAAGGCATTCTCCCTAGCTGCAATGATTGAGGCCTTATGTAGCTGTTTGTCTGGAGGGATAGGAAACAAATCAGAAGAATCAATACCTTCTAAATTTTCAACAGCAGTATCTGCCACCGTCCCCGGAGAGGATGGTCGGAACTCCTGTTCCGTCACCGGAGTATGGGCATCACAGGCCTCAATGCTCGGATCCGGGGCATCACAGACCTCAATGCTCGGATATTCACGTAACGAATCCTGGGCATGCAAGCCAGTTCCCTCGTCCTGAATAATATCCTCCATGGTAGGCGGCTGTCCACGTAACGTAGCATCCCCATGCAAACCCTCGACAGGAACAAAGTCTCCGGTAAAGACAGGTCTTCTTTTGGTGGTGACTCTTTATGCATAGCCTGGTTCCCCTCAATCGCATCAACACCCTCTTGAAGGATGGAAAACCTGTTTCCAGAAGAAAATTGAAATGGTTTTTTCTGTGGGTTTTTCTGTCTCCAAGATTGCTTTGCAGGCACTGGAGTGGGGACATTATTCTGGGCCGGCTGCACTGCAGGGACTTCCTGTGCGTGCCCCTCCGAAGGTTTCGCCTTCTTGTGACAAGTAGAAACGTCATGATCCAGCTTGTGGCAAAAGGAGCAGATCGTAGGGATACCATAGTAGATGATATTCTGCCAGAAACCCTCAGCACCACACCCAATCCATATCCTCTCAGGCCTGGTCTTAAGAATATCAAGTTCAATACAGACAAAAGCTTCCTTTGTCTGTGTAAGAGCCATAGTCGGTTCATATATTCTCAGAACGTGACCAAGATTACCTGCAATGGACTTCAGGAAGTCCTCAAAGTGATAGTTCACAGGTAACATTGGTAGCCCGATCCAAATCGGAATAACTGTAGGGTCAGCGTTAAAATCGAAGTGGGGATCCCATTTGAAAAACCTGTATAAAAGCCCCTTGAGATAGAGACTTCTGCGCATGATGACTTTCAGATAATCCTCTTCTTCTTCAAAGCGCAATAACAAGTGCCGGTTATTAAGAACACTAACGATGTATTCACCTTTGAGCAGCATCCGTTGGGAGAGGAGAGACTTGAAATCCGGGATTGAGCATCGACCAAAAGGACACCGGGTTATCAAGGCAAACTTTAAAGTCTGTATAGATTTACTAACCTCTTCGCGAGTGAAGAAAACAGCCGGTTCCCCCGAGTCAGTAAAACTCGGAGGTTTGATACCAATGGGTATGGAAGGCGGTGGCTTGGTGGAGGAGATGATCTGGGCATAAGACCGCCAGCCTGGATCAGAGATACCAACCGAAGAAAGGTCCTGGACCGCCATTGCAGCAGGGGAAACCACCGCCCCCGCCAGCCCCCAGGGCCGGCGGCGAGCAGAGAGAAGAGACCCGGAGAAACCAGATACCCAGAGATTCTCTCTCTAGAGGCTAGATAAACAACTCTAATTTCAATCTCTCTCTTTACTTATTTAGCGCAGTTTAAATTTATTTCGTGCAACTTAGTCTTAATACTACCACGTTATTTTCTTAAACAAAAACTCAAGGTTTTCAACTCTAAAATCTTTTTCCCCGTGGATTCGACTCGGCTCTCACCACTTAACTATTGTTAAAATCGTTAGTATAAGCTGATAATTTTGAGATTGTTAGTCACGTGTTTAATGACGCATTCGTGGGCTATCAATTTTTGGTGCCGTTGCCGGGGAATTAGATTTTTAGTTTTGATAATCTTGGTGTTATTTGTATATATTCATGCTAACATCTTCTTTCTTTTCATAGGTATCAAATAAAAAAAATGGAAAAAGCCTGAAAATTACAAAAATGGAGAATCTGGTAGAAATCTGTCACTGAAAGTAAGATCTGTAAGCAAAATGGGCTATCTTGAAAAAAATCCGAAAATTGCAGGAAAAATCAGAAAAAAAAAAGGTAAGTTGAGGTGAGTTCCCTTCTCTTTCTCACTCTTTCCATTTATTTTAATTTCCAAAAGACCGAGGGATTGTGTTGGAGGTAAGTACCATTAAAACCCTCTTGATTTAGTTTCCTTTCCTTAGTTACCATGTTTAGATAATTAAAAAAATCAAAAAAATCAATCACTTGAATCCAATAAAAGATGTCATGTCAAGATTAGAAACATTCCATCTTTAAGACATGCATCATTTAGACTTCCATCTTTAGGTAATTTCTTTTTTTTTTGAAAAGTTTCCTTTCTTGTCGAAAATTGCGAGAGGCAAGGTGAGAATCTCAACTTTCTTTAAAAAGCATGATCATGCATTGCCATGCTTGCATAGAACCCCTTGCTTGATTTTGTGGTGTGCACATCATTTCTAAAATACTTTAAGGGCAATTGTCTTAACAAGATAAGGTGGGGATTTGATCACCCTTCCTTAGCCCACAAACCACAATCTCCTGCATCTTCTGCATTCCCAAGCCTTAATAAAAGTCAGTAAACATTGGCCTTAGGGTTCACACAAAGGTTTAGGTCCACTTGGGCCCACTAATTGGTTTTGGAAACTGGTGTCTAAGGCTAGAGGTTAAAAGGCAAACGCCTAAGCGGGAAAATGGTTCTCTAATTAGGTCCCTACGAAAATAGGGGGAGCCTCCCACTACCCCACCTCTTACCTGGCCAGTGGATATATCTAATAGTGGACTTAAGTTGGTCTAGGCCACTTTGTGAGAAATCTCACTGTCAAGTCTAAGATCTCTAGGTCAAATAGGGTAATTGTTTGAAACTTGTTTGTCTTTAAAAAAAATCTAAAAAAAATCTAAAAAAAAAATTAAAAAAAAAAATTCTCTTTCTTCTCTCATTTGGTTCTAGTGCATGCATGGTAGGAGATCACAAAACCCTAATTTGCTAGGACTAATCCCAGAAATTGAGAGACTTCCCCATCCAAGGAAAAATCTTCTGAAAAATCAAATGGCTGAAAATCAAAATAGATTGCTAAATCACAATGGGGAAAGTCATGACCAGCAAGAGCCTCCCAAACAAATGAAGGACTACTTCATCCCAAACCAATATCAGCCTTCATCTTGTATTCATCTCCCACAACATCAAGCCATCCAATATGAGATTAAATCCAGCACCATCCAAATGCTTCCATCTTTTTATGGACATACCAATGAGGACCCGTACAAACACATAGATGAATTTCTGGAAATTTGTTCCACTATCAAGATCCAGAACTTCACTGATGATGCCCTCAGACTGACTCTTTTCCCATTCTCTCTTAAGGATAAAGCTAAATATTGGTTGGGCACTGTAGGGAAAACCATTAGAACTTGGGCAGAAATGCAACAAGAATTTTTGAAAAAATTCTATCCCATAGGTCGAACCAATACCATGAGAAGAGCCATTACTGGATTTTCTCAAACACCAAGGGAATTAATCCATCAGTCATGGGAAAGGCTGAAGGAGATTTTGAGAAAATGCCCCCACCATGGTCTCTCAAAATGGCAAATTGTCCAAGCATTTTATGAGGGATTGACTGAACAATATAGACAAATGGTGGATGCTTCATGTGGAGGGGATTTCATGAGTAGAAGTGAGGATGAGGCTTATGATCTCTTTGAGATGTTAAGTGAAAATTCAATTAATCATGCCTCACTTTCATCTTATGAGAGGTCTGTTGGGCCATCCAAGCAGGCTGGGTTGTATGAAGTGAGAAATCTGGCTGAATTGGAGCCCAAATTCGAGAATAATCTCATGGCCCAAAAGTGGGAGAAAGTGGATACTATGGCCCAAACTGTTGCCTCTCTGGCTCAAAAGATGGACCAAATCTTGTCTAGGACCCATCAGCATTCCTTTGGCCCATCCCCCTTAAGCCCATATGTTGGCCCAGACTCCTATCATCAGGAAGTCTACAGCTTGTGTGCTAGTCCATCCCACCACATTAATGACTGCGCAACTACAGATCAACTCCCACCGTTCATCCAAGAACAAGTCCAAGAACAGGTCCAAGCAGCCCAAGGATTTTCTATGCCCAATTTAGACCCATTTTCCAATTCATACAATTCGGGCTAGAGAAATCACCCTAATTTCTCTTGGAAAAATCAACAAGCTCCACCTCAAAGACCTAACCCCTCCATGTCTCAAGCCCCAAAACAACCATTCCAGAACCAATTTCAGGCCCAGCCGAATCCTTACAGTGGCACTTATCCTAGAGGGCCTCAGGCCCAATTTTCTTAGGCAGTCCAATATCCTCCTCCTCAACCCAAGCAAGTTCAGCCCACCTTCCAACAACCCCCTCAACAAAATTTTGAAGAACAATTCAATCAACTCCAACAAATCATCTTGTCCCAACAACAACAATTGCACCAACAACAACAACTCTTAGCTACAAACCAACAAACCATGGCTAGGTTAGAAGCCCAAGTGGGCCAGATGGCTGAGACCACCATGAGAAGGGAAGTGGGCCAATTGCCTAGCCAACCTGTGGCCAACCCAAGGAACCAACCACCAGGCTTTGCTTCACAATCAGGCCTCCTACCTCAACCTGTCCAACAAGTCCAACCAAGAGGCCCACAATTGGAGAATATAAAAGCCATTTCAAGCCTGAGAAGTGGTAAGGTGCTAAGTGACCCACGTAAGGGAAAAGAAGTTGTGAATAATCCTGCACTAGAGGTCCAGGATGATACTAGTGATAGTGAAGAGGAACCCATTCAAACTAAGTTGGGGGGAGAGAACAAAGGAAAAGAGAAGGCTCATGAAGATCCAAATTCTTACCAACCCAAAGTGTCATTCCCAAGTGCTCAAGAATCCAAGCCTATTAAGAAGAAGAAGAAGTCGGTCCAAGATGAGGAGTTGTTGGAATTGTTCAAACAAGTCCACATCAATATTCCACTCCTGGATGCCATCAAGCATGTCTCGACTTATGCTAAATTTTTGAAAGAAATGTGCACTCCACGAAGGGAATCCAAGACTGCAATTTAGAAAATCTGGCTATCTGAAGATGTTAGTGCAGTCTTGACAAACCACCTCCCTAGGAAGTTGAAGGACCCTGGTGCTCCCCTCATTTCATGTGATATAGGTGGTATAACCTTTGACCGAGCTCTTCTTGATTTAGGGGCAAGTGTCAATCTTCTTCCCACCTTTATTTATGAACAATTCAACATAGGGGAACTCAAGCCCACTTCCATCATTCTGAAGTTGCCCGATCGTTCGGTCAAGACTCCACGGGGATTGATAGAGGATGTAATTGTCAAAGTCAATGATTGTTATTTTCCTGTGGACTTTCTCATACTTGATATGTCCACCAACCAGGAGTTGAAACATACTCCTATCATTCTTGGTCGTCCCTTCCTCGCCACTGCCAAAGCCAACATCAACTGTGCTACGGGGATGATGGACATTTAATTTGGGGGACAAAAGGTTTCTCTCAATGTTTTTAAAGCATCTCAATATCCAGATCAAGAAGAAGGATGTCATTCCATTGACATTTTGACTGAGTCCATTGATAATGATCTCGATGTTGACCATCTTGAGGAAACCAATGCTTTACATGACTCACCACTCCATCTTGCACCTTGGTCCAAGGTCGAACCACTACCGGCCTTGCAATCTGAACCAGCTCTACCTTCACTTCAATGCCCTCCAGATCTTGAGCTTAAACCTCTTCCAGACTCCCTCAAGTATGTATTCCTAGGCCCCAACCAAACTTTGCCTGTTATCATTGCCTCCAATTTGAGCCCTACCCAAGAAGCCCAATTGATAGAAGTCTTAGGGGAACATAGGGGTGCCATATGTTGGACAGTGGCCGACCTTAAAGGGATTAGTCCATCTGTTTGCATGCACCACATCTACTTGGAGGACAATGGTAAACCAAGCTGGGAAACACAAAGGAGGTTAAACCCCAACATGAAGGAAGTGGTGAAGAAGGAAGTAGTGAAGTGGCTAGATGCTGGAATTGCTTATCCAATATCAGATAGCCAGTGGGTCAGCCCAACCCAAGTGGTTCCCAAGAAGTCTGGGCTGACAATGGTGAAAAATGAACAAGGGGAGGAGATACCCACTAGATTGACCACGGGATGGAGAGTGTGCATAGACTATAGGAAGCTCAATGCCATGACCAAGAAAGATCACTTTCCACTCCCATTCATGGATCAAATTCTTGAGAGACTAGCGGGCCAGCAATTCTTCTGCTTTTTGGATGGTTGCTCTGGGTACAATCAAGTGGCAATTTACCCAGAAGATCAAGAAAATACCACCTTTACGTGCCCCTATGGCACATTTGCTTTTAGGAGAATGCCATTCGGACTTTGCAATGCACCAGCCACTTTTCAAAGGTGCATGATGGCAATCTTCTCTAACATGGTGGGCGAATTCCTTGAGGTATTCATGGATGATTTTTCTATTTATGGGGATTCATTTGAAAAATGTCTGCAAAATTTAGAGAAAGTTTTGGCTAGATGTGTGGAAACAAACTTGGTGCTCAGTTGGGAGAAGAGCCACTTTATGGTTCAAGAGGGCATAGTCTTAGGCCACATTGTGTCTGAGCGGGGCATTGAGGTAGATAGAGCCAAAGTGGGTCTCATTGCTGATCTTCCTCCCCCTACCTCCGTAAGACAGATTCATGCATTTCTTGGCCATGCCGGTTTCTATCGCCGGTTCATTGAAAATTTTTCCAAAATTGCCCGTCCCTTAACTCTTCTCCTAGCAAAGGATGTCCCATTTCAATTTGATGATGCTTGTTTAGAGGCATTCACTACTTTGAAAGAGGCTTTGACCAAAGCTCCCATTCTTCAAACTCCTGATTGGTCATTGCCCTTTGAGATCATGTGTGATGCCCCTGACTATGCCATAGGTGCTGTTTTGGGACAAAGAATTGATAAACGTCCTGTGGTGATTTATTATGCGAGTCGCACCCTCGCTGATGCTCAATTGCACTACACCACCACAGAAAAAGAACTCCTTGCTGTGGTTTTTGCCCTAGAAAAATTTTGATCTTATCTTTTGGGAGCAAAAGTCATCATCTACTCAGATCATTCTGCTTTGAAATATCTCCTAGCAAAGAAGGACTCCAAACCAAGACTTATCAGATGGATCCGTCTCCTTCAAGAATTTGATTTGGAGATTCAGGATAAGAAAGGTACTGAAAATGTTGTTGCTGATCATTTGTCTCGAATTCTCATCCTAGAAAGTTCTCCCATGCATGACTCCTTTCCCGATGAACACCTCCTTGCTATTTCTCATAATACACCCCCATGGTATGCTCACATTGTCAATTACCTTGCGGTGGGTCAAATTCCTGAAGGATGGTCAAAGAATGAAAGGGATCATTTTTTCTCTAAAGTCAAACACTATTTCTGGGACGACCCTGAATTATTTTTCAAGGGTCCAGACCAAGTCATTAGGAGATGTGTCTCTGAGGAAGAGCAACAAAGCATCTTAAATTCCTGTCATACTCTAGCTTGTAGGGGACACTTCTCAGGGAAAAAAACTGCTGCCAAGGTCTTACAAAGTGGGTTTTACTGGCCCACATTGTTCAAGGATGCCTATGAACTCAGTAAGACCTGTCTGAGATGCCAAGCAGTAGGCAACAATTCTAGGAGAGACATGATGCCACTCAACCCCATTTTGGTGGTAGAAATTTTTGATGTCTGGGGAATAGATTTCATGGGCCCATTCCCTTCATCCTTTGGCAATGAGTATATCCTTATGGTCGTCGACTATGTGTCTAAATGGATTGAAGCCATTGCCACCCACACCAATGACCATAAGGTTGTCATGAAATTTGTGCGGAGGAATATCTTCTCTAGGTTTGGGTGCCCTCGGGCCATCATAAGTGATGGGGGATCTCACTTCACTCATTCCCAATTTCGAGCTTTGCTTAAAAGATATGGGATAACTCACAAGATTGCTACCCCCTACCATCCCCAAACCAGTGGCCAGGTGGAAGTGTCCAATAGGGAGATCAAGAACATTCTCCAAAAGACTGTTAGTCCCGATAGGAAAGATTGGTCAGAAAGATTGGACGATGCTTTGTGGGCCTATCGAATTGCTTATAAGACTCCCATTGGCATGTCTCCCTACAGGTTGATTTTTGGTAAAGCCTGTCACCTTCCTGTTGAGTTAGAGCATAGGGCTTATTGGGCCATTAAGTAATTCAATCTTGACTTAGCCCAAGCTAGATCACATAGAGCCCTCCAATTGCATGAGCTTGAGGAATTGCGCAATGAAGCCTACGCGAATTCCAAAATATATAAAGCCAAGACCAAAATCTTTCATGACAAACACATTTTGAGGAAATCCTTCCATCCTGACCAAAAGGTTTGGCTTTTTAACTCTAGGCTGCGCTTATTTCCAGGTAAATTGAAATCTCGATGGGATGGACCATTCATTGTGGTAAAAACTTTTGACCATGGTGCTGTTAAAATTCTTGATCCTAAAAATGGTCAAACTTTCACTGTTAATGGTTAACGTCTCAAACCTTACATGGAAAACATGCAGCTCTCACCTAAAGAATCCATTCCCCTGAATGATCTTGACTAGAAGCATAGGGACTTCATTGTGTCTGGCTGAAGACATTAAACTTAGTGCTTATTGGGAGGCAACCCAATATTTTTAGGATATTTAACTTATTTCTTCTTTTCTTCTAGGTTGAAGGCCCATTACCTTTGATGAAGCCAGTGTGCAACCACCCTCATGTGATCAACAAGTTGCATCTCTCCTTTCTTAACGTACATTGGCTTTATTCTATGTTCATTACTTTTATGCCATTGAGGACAATGTCATTCAAGTTGGGGGAGGGAAATCTTTCAAATTTTAAAATCCTGCTAAACATCCCAGACTTTATACTTCATGTATCATTTTCCATGGAAAGAACACCTAATTCTAGAATGATTTTACTCTAAGTATATACTGGTGCTAGTGGTACGTTAAAGGATGAATTTTGTGGTTATATTCTTAGCATTTTCCTAAAACTACATTTGAAATTTTATTGAACCTTCACACATGTATTAGATGATGAATAAGTGTCATTTATGAGGGTGATGAGAGTTTTACCTAATACTCATGTTGAGGATTGACATTCTACACTCTTATTGAAAATTAATCGTGGGGAAAAAGCTACCTGTCTGCAAGTCCTGCAAGTTATGGAAAAAAAAATGACAAAATGAAAAAGGAAATCCCTACCTTAGTAATCGGGCTTCGGCACCTCAAGAAGTGTAGAAGTTCACATTAAATGGTGAAAGGATATCTAAGTTGAAAAAATAAATAAATAAAATGAAGAGACAGAAAAGGCAGAGTGAAAAGCTACCTGTAATTCGAGGATTGGATTTAAAGAGTGTAGAGTGGATATCATCTCTAAGTAATAGGTAAAAAGCCCATACACTATCTAAGTAATGCTTATTGATCACAAGTACATTCACGAAGGAAATGATAATTTCAAGTGTATCTTGAGGAACTGTCTAATAACATGAACTGACATTTTCATCTTTTATACTTGCTACTAGAACCGGAAATACTTATGATTGATCAATCTCATCTCTGCTTTCTTGACATGGAAAATGATGTTTTGAGTTTTTGTTAGTCCCAATTATTCACTTGGGTGCATTGCTAAAGGACTAGCAATGAGTAAGTTGGGGGATGTGATAATCTCAGAATTTTTATGAATAATTGTGTCATTTTATTGACAAATACTTGATAAATTCATAAATTTCTATTATCATTAGATTACATGGACGATAATTGATTAAATCTTTGTCGTGTTGTATTTGCAGGATTAATGGGCCAAGAAATGAAGTGTCAAATGGGCCAATAAATTTTACTGGATCAAGAGAGAATAATGAGAGATTCTATTTTTTTTAATATTCCCTCTCTCTCTTTCTTTTCAAAAACTCTTTCTCATTTTTTAAAATCCCCTCTCTTATTTTCCTAAAATCTCTCTTTCTTTTAATCTCTCCCCCTTCCTTTCTTTCTCTACCACTTTATAAACTCCCCCCCTCTCTCTCTCACGGGAGGATTATTCTCTCTTCTAGTTTCTGTTAGTTATGGGTGTCCTCAAGCCAATCATAACTTGTACAATCTTGTTCTTTGATAATAATAATAAGGCTTTTATATTCATCATGTATAATTCGTTTATCGTTTCATTATGAAGTCCATGAATATATGCAATGGATATTAATTATGATGAGATCATAACAATGAGATTAATATCCTTTAAACGTATATTCTTAATTGTTCCTAGTCGGAGGATATCCGAGAAGGACATCGGATATCCGGTTAGACTAGTACAGGTTGCACATGCTCATATGATGAGGGTGACTGGTCTCATAGTCACTTGTGTGGAGACACTAAGGTGAATCTGTAGGTGCTCATTGGAGAATGAGTTCACTGAACTGATCCGTTATGAATCGCTGGATGGTAATATTACCTTACTGTCAACCAGCTAGATTCATTGTCACAGTGGCGTGATTGGTCCTTGGACCTGAGACACCAAGGACACCTTGTTGGTGGACTTCTGGGTTTTGACCTTGACTTGTAGATCTCTAGCGATGAGGTCTTAATCAGTTAAGTGATCGGATCTAGCGGAATACCTTCGAAGGTGATTGTGTGGTCAATATGGGATCGCTCGCTCTCGTAATAGGAGAGTGAATGCTCTACGGAAGGATGCCTGATAGTCCCTGGCCAGGGCAAGACTACTTATCATAAAAGGAGTTTTCTGATATAGTTTTGCGGCATGTAAACCGAGTGAGTGTGCAATTTAGGGTTTGACAGTTGACCATACCCTAAGTGCACTCGGGAGCATTGTACGAGCGAAGGATTATAGTCACGTGGTAACTAATGATACAAAAGGTTCCTTGAATGGGTTGCTGAACCCCAATGTTTTCCAGGATCAAGTGGTGTTGCTTGGCACCCAACTTGATTGGAAGCCCGGTCAATTATCGTAAGACGATAATTGATTATGTAATTAATTAATATGAGATGATAATTAATTAGCATAAGTCAATAATGAGTTATTGAGCTTAATGGGCTGAAAACTGGACTAGCAGTTGGGCCTAGAGGGTCACACGCATAAGAGTTCTGAACAGACTGGGCAAGGTGTTCTTTATAGACAATGATTGGGTTTTTATGAAAAACCGCGGTGTCTATAAATATACGCTGAGAGTTAAACCCTGGGCCAAGCTCCAAGCTTAACCCTGGCCGCCCCCCTCCTCTCTCTCTCCTAGGGCGCCCCCCACCCTCTCTCTCCTCCCTCCGGCTCATGGTGGAGCTGAGATCCGGGAGACGCGTGGAGAACGAGGAGATCCCGTCTGCGTCCGGAGCTCGCGTGGATACGTCTAGAGGCCGGACACTTGAACGGCTTGAAGCACCGGCGCCTCCTGCGCCACCTCCTCCCCGGATTCGGGAGTTACGCAACCCCGCAAAGGTAAAGATGAGATCTACCTGTGCGTGGTTTTCTCCGTTTTTGTTCGATCCGACCACCAGCAACGATATCTATCTGTGGAAATCGTGTTTCCGCTGCGCCCCATTCGTTTCCTTACAGTGGTATCAGAGCCAGGTTGCTGGTTCGGTCTGGATCGGCGTCGTATGAATGTTATTTCATGTGTTTTTCGTCGATTCGCGTTGTGCATGAGTCGCCATGTTTGACGTGTTCATGGGTCGCACATGGGATGTGCACTTGCCGCTTGGTACATGGAAGGTGTTCCTGGTACCAAGGCCTTCGCGAAGAACCCCTCGTGCCGTCGTTTGGCCACCTATGGAGGTCGTATGGCCGCCTGCAAAGTGCCGCCGTCGCACAGGTTGCAGCTTCTTGGACAGTCCAAGATATGGCGATTTTGCAGCTTTTTGGGGTTTTTCCGGGGGGTTTTCTGGGTGCCGAGGGCGAAGGGCGGCGGGATCCGGCGCCGCCGGTGCCGTCTGCGGCCGCCCGGGGCGGCGCGGTGACCCCGCCGCGGCCCTACGCGAAGGGGCGGCGGCGGCGGCCTAGGGTTCGCCCCTCGGGAGAACCAGGCGGGCGGAGGGGGCGACCCCGCGGGTCGCCCCCGCGGCCCTGGGTCCGGGTAAGTCACCGGACCTAGGGCGGGGCCCGGGCCACCCGCGCGGGTGGCCCGCGCGCCCCACCAGATCCAGTTGGACCGGATCCGGTCCAACCCCTCCCCTTTTTCAAATTTTAAAAGGTTTTCAATTGTTTTTTAAATTGTTTAAAATTCAAAAAAGTGTTTTAAAATCCCAGAAAAATATAAAAAATTGATTCTTGAGTTTTAAAATTATTTTAACTCTCTGTAAATTATTTTCATGTAAATGACCCATTACTTAATTAGTTTAAAGGAAATCTGAAACCGTTTTAGTTATTAATTAAAGACATGTTAATTGATTTAGAAATGTGATTTTTAAATTAATTAACTGTACATCTTGGCGACTTCATGCAGTAACGGTGAATGACGTTTATCTAATGTTGATTAGATATTATCCATGTTAGCTAAATTGTTTAGTTAAATGGTTTTCAATATATAATTATTATATTTTGAAATAAAAGTTATTTCAGATTTATGTTATTGATGATGCATGTGATGTGTGTGGATGGATGGTCATAGACTTAGATATCATGTGATGATTGTTATGGTTAATGGCAACTGATGTAATTTATGAGGACTGCGTGCCTCCCTCTCTCCCTCTATTAAATCCGGGTTGTACATTCTATCTCCCTCCTGTTATGTACTCCCCTTGACTTGTTCAAGGTTTCTTATTATTATCTGATGTACATTTATGGGCCTGCGAGCCCAATTTAAATATTACTTGTAATTGTAAGAAGCGGATTGGCAGAGATGGAGGAGAGTACCATGCAGGACCTTCATGGAGATAAAGTTACATCAAGCTAAAGCATCAGATGCGGGGCTGCCATTTGTTCACCATATTTGTGGATTACCAACTGGCTCTGGTAATGCCACTCTAGGTTAAAGTCCATGATCATCCATCGTTTTTCTTCATATATATGATATGTGTGGAATGTGCTATGGTATATATATAATTAAATATATGATATTCCAAATTTTATATATCAATAGCACACAGATATAGAGACCAAGATAAAATATATCAAAATCCCTCCTCGTTTAAATTTTAAGCCGTAACGTAATCATTGAGAATGAATTACGTGGCCCTCCATCATTATAGTTTTAGGATTGCCATTAGATCGGGCAAGTTTGTTGTGCTATCCACAAGGCTTGCCAAATCTGATGACAGACTAAAACTATGGCATAGTGATGTCTTAAATGGGATAGAGGACCGGTATAGCTTTGTTGTGCTATCCACAAGGGCTACATCCAAATCTATGCTCGTTACGTAATGATGGTACTGCTTAGACTGGATTTAATGACTTGTTGTGCTATCCACAAGGTCATTAAAATTCAAGGGCCAAAATAAGATCGGATATTGCAAGAGTTGCAAGTGTCAAGGGTTGACCGCTTTCAGATCATAGTATGGTTTGTTGTGCTATCCACAAGATCAAGCTATGAGTCTGTGAGATTCCGATCCCCACTAGGAGACCGTCGGTGTCTCCCATTCTGTATATCTGAGGGTTATACAGTCTGCCGGAAAATAGTGGGAGCTAATCTTGATTAAAGTCCTAATCTAGATTTAATTATTATTATGAACATCTGCTAATTGTGTTTACATTTCCTTTATAGGTAAAATGTCGTCAGGTAACCCACTCCGTGGCATACTGGATGCCAACAGATTGACAGGCCCGAACTACTCGGATTGGCTCAGAAACCTGAAGATTGTCCTCAGGTCTGAGTGCATTGCCTATGTCCTGGAGGGTGAGATCCCAGCTGAACCACCCCTTGATGCACCTGAAGGGGAAACGCTTGAGTTTGCGAAGTGGAAGGAGGATTCCACTCTGGCCTAATGCTACATGCTTGCCTCAATGAGCAATGAGTTGCAAAGGTAGCATGAGAACATGGATGCTAGATCCATCATGCAGCACTTGCAAGAGCTCTTTGAAGAGCAGAGCAGGGTGGAGAGATATGAGATATCCAAGGCCCTGTTCAGAGCTCGCATGGCAGAGGGGTCTTCAGTACAGACTCATGTGCTGAAGATGATAGAGTGGATTGAGAGACTCGAGGGGCTTGGTTTTCCTCTTGACAAGGAACTAAGCACGGACCTCATTCTCCAGTCACTTCCAGATTCATATTCCCAGTTCATTGTGAACTTCACAATAAACAAGATTGAGGTGAGTTTAGCTGAGATGCTCAACATGCTGAAGACTACTGAGGGCAAACTTAAGAAGGAAAAGCCCACTGTTCTCATGGTTGGAAAGTCCAACAAGAAGAGGAGAGCAGGGCAAGCCTTTAAGAAAGGCAATGCAAAGAAGCAGTCTAAGCAGAAACAAAAGAAGGACATAAGCAAAGGAGAAGAAAAGGGCGAGTGCTTCCACTGCCAGAAAAAGGGGCACTGGAAAAGAAATTGCAAGGACTATCTTGCAATGAAGGCTCAGGAGAAGCAGAAGCTTGGCGAAGCTTCAGGTATCTATATGATAGATCTTCACTTGTCTATTAGAGATTCTACATCTTGGGCTTTAGACACTGGATGTGCTTCTCATATCTGCAATGATATGCAAGTGCTGACAAGTAGAAGGAAGCTGAGCAAGGGCGACGTGAACTTGAGGCTTGGAAACGGCACAAGTGTTGGTGCACACACTGTGGGGACAGTGAAGCTCAAGTTACCTTCTGGAGATTTGCTTTTATTAGATGATTGCTACTATGTGCCTAGTATCATTAAGAACATTATTTCTGTTTCTTGTTTAGACAGAATTGGATACATGTTTACCATTGAGAACAATAGTTGTTCAGTTTATTTGAGAAATAAACTAGTTGCTTTAGCAAGTTTGGTGAATGGTTTGTATCTGCTTGATGTCTCTTATGAAAATCTCCATGTTGATGTTTCTCCTAAGAGAAGTAGAATAGTGTGAACACTGCCTACTTATGGCATTGTAGGCTTGGTCACATTGGCGAGAATAGGCTTCAAAAGTTGCATAAGAATGGATACTTAGATCCATTTGATTATGAATCATATGCAACTTGTGAATCCTGTTTAATGGGTAAGTTGACCAAATCTCCATTTAGTGGACATGGAGATAGGGCCAAGGACATATTGGAACTAATACATTCGGATGTATGTGGTCCAATGTCTACCCAAGCCAAGGGTGGCTACTCATACTTCATTACATTCACGGATGACTACTCAAGGTTCGGATTTGTTTACTTAATGAAGTACAAATCTGAAGCCTTTGGGAAAGTCCAAGAATTAAGAATGAAGTTGAGAAACAAACTGGAAAAAGTATTAAAATCCTACGGTCAGACCGAGGAGGTGAATACTTAAGTACAGAGTTCACACAATTCTTAAAGGACAATGGTATCCTTTCTCAATGGACTCCTCCCTATACACCACAGATGAATGGTGTATCGGAAAGGAGAAATCGTACCTTGTTGGACATGGTGCGATCCATGATGAGCCTTCACAGTTACCAGTTTCCTTTGGGGATATGCACTAGAGTCAGCGGCATATCTGCTGAACAAGGTTCCCAGTAAATCTGTGTCTTCCACTCCATATGAGATATGGAAGGGTAGAAAGCTGATTTTAAACATGTTAAAATCTGGGGCTGTCCTGCCCACGTGAGGAGACATGACCCAGATAAACTGGAATCCAGAACCGATAAGTGCAGGTTTGTTGGATACCCAAAAGAAACATTTGGGTACTACTTTTACCATCCTGGTGAACAAAGAGTGTTTGTTGCCAGGAGAGCTGACTTCTTGGAAGAGGAGTACCTTACCCAAGAGGACAGTGGGAGTAAGGTAGACTAGAAGAGGTTCTAGATCCACAGACTGTGCAAAGTCCACCAGGTGAAACATCGGTTCCGAAACCTGTTCAGGAATATACACACATTCAGCGTAGGTCTGGTAGAGTACCTAGACAGCCTGAAAGATATGTTGGACATATTAGTGAAGGCATGTCTTATGATGAGGATGATGATCCAAAGACCTACCAAGAGGCTGTTGATTGTCCTCAGTCAGGGAAATGGCGAGATGCCATGAATTCTGAGATGCAGTCCATGTACACCAACCAAGTTTGGAACTTGGTAGACTTGCCCGAAGGTATTGTACCTATTGGGTGCAAGTGGATCTTTAAGAGAAAGATCGGTGCAGATGGACAGATCGACACTTATAAGGCAAGGTTGGTGGCAAAGGGGTATCGTCAAAGGCAAGGAATTGACTATGACGAAACTTTCTCACCAGTTGCCATGATAAAGTCGATCAGAATTCTTCTTGCCATTGCTGCATACTTTGATTACGAGATCTGGCAGATGGATGTAAAAACCGCTTTCCTTAATGGTAACATTGAGGAGGAAGTGTATATGATACAACCTGAGGGTTTTACATCCAAAGAGTGTCCAGACAAAGTATGCAAGCTTCAAAGATCCATCTATGGATTGAAGCAAGCTTCTCGTAGTTGGAACATAAGTTTGATGAGGCTATCAAATCTTATGACTTCATTAAGAATGAAGATGAACCATGTGTGTATAAGAAAATCAGTGGGAGTGCTGTCACTTTTCTCGTACTTTACGTTGATGACATCTTACTCATTGGGAATGATGTAGGGATGTTATCATCAATAAAGGTTGGTTGTCAAAGAACTTCTCATGAAGGATTTGGGAGAAGCATCCTACGTATTAGGAATACGTATCTATAGAGATAGATCTAAGAGGATGCTTGGCTTGACCCAATCCATGTACATAGATACCATTGTCAAAAGGTTTGGCATGGAAAATTCCAAGAGAGGTCTCATACCAATGAGACATGGGATTAATCTCTCTAAGGAGCAGTCTCCTAAGACTCCTGAAGAGAGGGCAGCCATGGATAGAGTCCCCTATGCTCGGCTATAGGGTCTATCATGTATGCCATGCTATGTACAAGGCCTGATGTGGCATTTGCTCTAAGTGTTACGAGCAGATATCAGGCAAATCCAGGTGAAACACACTGGATGGCTGTGAAATGTATCCTTAAGTACTTGAGAAGGACTAAGGATATATTTCTGGTCTATGGAGGAGGGGACTTGAAACTTCGGGCATATACTGACTCGAGTTTCCAATCAGACCCAGATGATAGCAAGTCTACATCTAGGTTTGTGTTCACTTTGAACGGGGGTGTAGTGAGCTGGAAGAGTTCCAAGCAAGAAACCACTGCAGACTCGACGACAGAAGCTGAGTACATTGCTGCAGCTGAAGCCGCCAAGGAGGTAGTGTGGATGAAGAAGTTCATCACCGACCTTGGTGTGGTGCCAGGTGACTCTGATCCAATCCCATTGCTGTGTGACAACAATGGGGCCATTGCGCAAGCGAAAGAGCCGCGGTCTCATCAGAAGTCGAAGCACATTCTGAGGCGATTTCACCTGATCAGGGAGATAATCACTAGAGGAGATGTACTGGTGGAAAGAGTTCCTTCAGTCGACAACATTGCAGATCCATTGACAAAGCTTCTGTCTCAAATTGTGTTTGAGTGCCACCTAGAGTCTATGGGTTTAAGATATAAAGGTGATTGGCTTTAGTCCAAGTGGGAGATTGTTAGTTATGGGTGTCCTCAAGCCAATCATAACTTGTACAATCTTGTTCTTTGATAATAATAATAAGGCTTTTATATTCATTATGTGTAATTCGTTTATCGTTTCATTATGAAGTCCATGAATATACGCAATGGATATTAATTATGATGAGATCATAACAATGAGATTAATATCCTTTAAACGTATATTCTTAATTGTTCCTAGTCGGAGGATATCGAGAAGGACATCGGATATCCGGTTAGACTAGTAAGGTTGCACCTGCTCATATGATGAGGGTGACTGGTCTCATAGTCACTTGTGTGGAGACACTAAGGTGAATCTGTAGGTGCTCATTGGAGAATGAGTTCACTGAACTGATCCTTTATGAATCGCTGGATGGTAATATTACCTATTGTCAACTAGCTAGATTCATTGTCACAGTGGCGTGATTGGTCCTTGGACCTGAGACACCAAGGACACCTTGTTGGTGGACTTCTGGGTTTTGACCTTGACTTATAGATCTCTAGCCATGAGGTCTTAATCAGTTAAGTGATAGGATCTAGCGGAATACCTTCGAAGGTGATTGTGTGGTCAATATGGGATCGCTCGCTCTGGTAATAGGAGAGTGAATGCTCTACGGAAGGATGCCTGATAGTCCCTGGCCAGGGCAAGACTACTTATCAGAAAAGGAGTTTTCTGATATAGTTATGCGGCATCTAAACCGAGTGAGTGTGCAATTAGGGTTTGACAGTTGACCATACCCTAAGTGCACTCGGGAGCATTGTACGAGCGAAGGATTATAGTCACGTGGTAACTGATGATACAAAAGGTTCCTTGAATGGGTTCTGAACCCCAATGCTTTCCAGGATCAAGTGGTGTTGCTTGGCCCCAACTTGATTGGAAGCCCGGTCAATTATCGTGAGACGATAATTGATTGTGTAATTAAATAATATGAGATGTTAATTAATTACCATAAGTCAATAAAGAGTTATTGAGCTTAATGGGCTGAAAACTGGACTAGCAGTTGGCCTAGAGGGTCACACGCATAAGAGTTCCGAGCAGACTGGGCAAGGTGTTCTTTATAGACAATGACTGGGTTTTATGAAAAACCGCGGTGTCTATAAATATACGCTGAGAGTTAAACCTGGGCCAAGCTCCAGGCTTAACCCTGGCCGCCCCCCTCCTCTCTCTCTCCCAGGGCGCCCCCCACCCTCTCTCTCCTATCTCCGGCACATGGTGGAGCTGAGATCCGGGAGACGCGTGGAGAACGAGGAGATCCCGTCTGCGTCCGGAGCTCGCGTGGATACGTCTAGAGGCCGGACACTTGAACGGTTGAAGCACCGGCGCCTCCTGCGCCACCTCCTCCCCGGATTCGGGAGTTACGCAACCCCGCAAAGGTAAAGATGAGATTACCTGCGCGTGGTTTTCTCCGTTTGTTCGATCCGACACCAGCAATCCCGATTCGTTTCCTTACAGTTTCTCCTCCCTTTCCTGCGCAAACTTTCTCTTCTTCCTTTCCTCTTCTTTCTCCTCTCTTCTGCCTTTGATCTCCCTCTCTCCCGGTCTCTCTCTTTCTCGGTCAGAGCAGCGCAGCACAGGCGCCTGCCGCCGCCCCGCCTGCGCGCCCCTGCGCGCCTTGCACCGCAGCCCCTACCTGGGCGCCCAGCCGAGCGCCCCTGGACGCCCGCGCCCCTACGTGCCTGCCCGCGCGCTCAGCCCCGCCTGCGCGCACCCTGACCGCCTGCGCGCAGGCCGCGTGCTTGCCCCTCCCTCGTGCCGCCCGCTCGCCGCACCAGCTTCCTACGTGCATGCGTTTGCATGCACGTAGCCGCGGTGTCACACTCTCTCTCTCCTCTCTCACTCTCATACTCTCTCTCTCTTCCTCGTCTCTCTTTTCTCTCTCTTATCTACTCTCTCTCTCCTCTATCCCTCTCTAATTCTCTCTCTCCTACTTCATTCTCTCTCTCGTTTCTCTCTCTCTCTCTCTCTCTCCTATCTCCTCACGTTTCTTCTTCTCTCCGCTCGCTATCTCTCCTCTCTCTTTTATTTTCCTCTCTTCTCTCTCCTCTCGTCTCCTTGTCTCTCTCTAGTTCTCTCTATTTTTTTCTCTTTATTTCAGTGTACTTGTTAATGGTTTTGAGTAGAATAAAATCTTTGTGTTCAACATTTTCATTGTTTAATGGATTATAGTTTTAAATAGTGTCTTGTGTTCTCTCATTCCCTCTTTATCTCTCTTTTTACTTATTTAGCGTAGTTTAAATTTATTTCGTGCAACTTAGTCTTAATACTACCACATTAATTCTTAAAAAAAAACTCAAGGTTTTCAACTCTAAATCTTTTTCCCCGGGGATTCGACTCGACTCTCACCACCTAACTATTGTTAAAATCGTTAGTATAAGCCGATTAATTTGAGATTGTTAGTCACGTGTTTTAACGACGCATTCGTGGGCTATCACCTGTCGACAGGTACTGTCTAGGCACCAGATAAATCTGGTTCTGGAAGCCTGCACCTGTCGACAACACACTTCCTGGCTGTCGACACAGTTTGTGTTACCCAATTTCCAGCACCATTCCTTGTTTTCACCTCTTGTTGAAACATCATGCTATTAGCCTAGCAAGTTGGCCTCCTTCATCCTCTTAGTTTTTACCATTATGTCACTGAAGAGGTCAGCCATTGTTTTTTTTTCCTACTTCCTACTTTGGATTATCATTGAAAGCTTCTTAGGTATAAGAAGTTCCTAGTTGTTACAACTTTTCGGTATTCAATGATCTCAATCCATGTTCTTTGATTACATAAGAGTTTTGAGTACTTGAGTAACACAATTGTTGATGAAAGACTTGTGATGACAATTATTGGGTCCTTGGACCCCACTTGATAATATGCTTGTGCAAATAG